>BMAO01038985.1:0-61457 GCA_019973975.1 Trichonephila clavata | reverse complement strand
CTATTTATCATTTCTTGAAAGATCTTCGAGGAAAAAGTGTCATTGAACACAATTCCTGTTTATTGGTATTTCTTAAATACACTTTCGTGACAAATCTAACAAATACTGAACCATAGTTGTTTTTCTCTCTAAAAGTAGTCACCTTCCCAATCTTCTTGAAAGAATTTATTTCTTCGAACAAAGTTTTTTTCGCTTGCAAGATATGAAAAATAGTTCAAAAATAGTTCTACTCATAAAATGGTCTTTACTCTCGTTGTCTGTTATAACTAATCAGAAAGAAAATATCAATTCTACAGCAAAAAGCAAAAACTAATATATTTGATTTTTTGACAAAGAATTTCTCACCGAATTTTCCATAAATAAATGAATTTCTCAGAGCAATGAGCCATGACTGGGCCCAACTTAAAAAGGCCCGGGGACCGCAGGTTGAGTACAACTGCTCTAAAAGTTCATGTTTTTAATCTAAATAAATATATTAACAAAAGACGAAAACATGTACAATACAAGCCATGAATTTATGAAACCAGTATCAACACGTTTAACTCTGTAAAAGTTTATTTATGACCTCGATAGCAAAGTATTCATGGTCGCCAACAACTGGCCGTTGCTGTCGAGTCGCAGTGATGTGAAAACCTGCTTTGTTTAAGGTTGTTAATTCTGTTGATTCTCTCGAAGTCCTCACGCTGACGTGGGAGAGTGAGTGAATGAATATTAACATCACACTGTTAAGCTACATGAGGGCTTTTGACGACGGATCTTGTTATTTGAGCCCGTGGTCAAGTGACGACACCTGAGCTGGTACACCCCATCTCCTAACTACCACACCATTACCAACGGGAGGACCTTTGAGCTCTCTTTAACGGCATCGCTCCCCCTACATGGCGGGTTTCAGTGGTACTGGGCTCGAACTCATGACATGCCATCCATGATCCGATACCTTGACCACTTGACGTGGGAGAAGGGAAGTTTAAAGAGTGGGGTTCCATAGTTCAAGTGTGGTCCTTTTCATCTGAACTGATGTTCAAATTGTAAGGTTCGTCGCAATTAGACCTCGCGTTGCTTTGAAAAGTGATTTTAATAAAATAAAATAATAAAAAAAAAAATTGGATAGAAATTGTGGTAAATTTTTGAAAGTGAAACAAAATTCGAAAATAAACTGAAAATTTTTATTTAACATTTTTTTATTTTAAGTAACTTTTTATTTTTGTAAAAATCTTCGTTTTTCTCGTGTGAAACCGATGCCAATTTTTTCCAGCATAGTTTGTCGATGGATTGAAATCTAATTAAAGTCACACTTCGAAGAAGCACGGGAGCTGTTGTTGACAAATTTTGTAATTTTGAGCTAAGATCAAATGCAAGGATGATACCTGAACTCGTATCACCTTATCCAAACTCCCACACTACGCCAACGTGAGGATTTTGACCCTTGAAAGATTTGATGTGAAATTAAATCACCTTAAATATTACGTCAACTTTACAGCGAAAGAGGGAAATTTTGAAAAAGGAACACATGGTATTCTGAAATGTTTTATTCTTTTTATGATGGCGTACTTTAAATCAGGCTTGACCATTGGTGGATCTTATCTGACCCCCTGGGTTTATAGAGTGATGTTCCTACCATACAATTTTCAGGAGTGGGTATTTGAAAAAACAAATGTAAGGGAAAGTTTTTTTCCAAAACTGAGAGAGAGAGGTATGAAAAATATTAGTTATAAAACACCAGAATAAAAACCAAGAAGGATTTTACTCTGCTTTTTATCTCAAATTACAACTGAAGAAATTCTACAAAATATCAAGACTAATGCTTGATGCCATATTGAACTGTTTCGTTTCATAAGAATGGATTCTATGGTACAGTAGAGTTCTGAATACTCGGGACTCGATAACCTAGCTAACCGGATAACTCGGCGACAACTTTGCAGGTTGAAAAAAAAACTCGTGCAAACCCATTCAAGAAATGCTGCTCATTAATGGGAAAAATGCCGGAAAATGACGAAGACGTTAGCATTGAGGAAACCGGAAAAACTCCAAAAATATCACATACTGAGAGACAAAAAGCTTTTGAAACCACCCTTCAGTATTTTGTGCAACAAGGTGCGTTGGTATTGGACTTACTGTTCCTTCGTCGTCTTCGTGATAAAGTAGCAAAACGCTAAGTGCAGTAAGGAAGACAAAGAGATACATTTAAAATCAAGTAATATAATTTTTTTCACTTCAATTCCTACTTTGAATGGAATAATAGAAAATATTTTATTAGTGATTGAAAATTTGAACAAGATATATATATATATATATAGTAACACAAAATGAAAGAAATACATGGCATAATAAAATTGATAATACAAAATTATATCATTAACAAAGCTAGAAGATTTAAACCAGATTTCAAGAAACACAACTTTAAAAATGATGGAAAAGTCTATTATATATATATATATATATAGGTAGAGAGTGAACTAATAGTAGAAATTGAAAAAGAGCGTGATTTGATAACAATGCACACCCGGGCTTAGATAGTTTGGCTGAAAAATTGTTTTTCGACGCTAAATTTGTCATTGTTTTAGCAGTTACATTGTTACAACAATGGAGACGAATTGAAGTTGGCGTCGAAAATCGGTAATTAATTTAATTTAATTGATGAATTTATATTAAACATCAAGTATCACCCAGTACAAGTTTAAAAAAATTATTTGAACTTGATTGGGGATGAATATAAAGTATTTTACTAACAATTGAGGATTTGAACAAGATAAACATATATATTAATAAATAAATATAGTTATGAAAGTAAAAAACCTAATGCCAGGAGTTTGCTATAGTACTACTGTGGCTAAGACTTTATACTATCATGACTATAGTTATCTTAGGTTTATAACTATTTTATGTATATTTTTGATTTATTAATAAAGAAATATATATATATATATATATATATAAAGAGAGAGAGACAGAGAGAAGAGAGAATGAGCTAATAGAATAGGAATTGAAAAAGTAGCCAATTTTTGCAAAGTCGCTACTTAATTTTCCCTAAACACAGCTTTATGCTTTCATAAAGTATTTTTCTAAGGCAAATTATCGTATACTATATATTCATGCATTTTCATTTTCATGTAGTAAATGCTATATGCCCTTATAAAGTAGGTACTTTTCCTTTGTTTACGGGTATTTGGGCAGTTTATTTTCTGTTGTTGTCTCAAGCAAACAATGCAGTACAATATTTTCTGAGGAAACACTCGTGCTTATTTTTTATTAATTCCAATCTCGATAACTCGGCATTTTCACAAATTCAATCACCCTTCGATCTATATTAGGCAGAGTTTTTGGGACTTTACTGAACTAATTTTTGATGTTTGTTCCTTTTTTAAATCAAAGACAAATCGTTGATTGAAATAAAATGTGCATGTTGTATTGCAGAAATATTGTTTTTATTATTTAATCAGCAGTTTAAGCAAATTGAGGTATTAAAAATTATACAGTTGAAATTTTTTAAAAATTTACTTAATATAAAGCGAAAAGAAGATAAAACTATAAATATATATATTTCATTAGCTTAGATTATTTTTGCATGTTATTATGTACCGTGCTCCCTTTCCCTATATTTTCGCCTATCCTAATTTAAATCTCATTTTCTACCACATTTTTTCTTCACCTCTCCCACCTTTTTCTTTCTCAAAAATACATTGGGTGAAGATTTAGATGAAGTAGCAATTTAAAAAAATAAGTATGCAAGAGACACGTTCTAAAATACAAATTATGAAACGAAAGGGCTGACATTTGCTTACAAAAATGATTAGCTAGAGGAGAAATCGGGTTTCTGCTTTAGCCATTGTTATAGTCTTATTGCCACCCATCCGGTATAGTGGTCAGCGATGCTGACTGCAGTGCCGTAGGGCCTGGGTTCGATTCCCGGTGAAGGCATGGATGTTTATAAATATATAATGCCTTCACGGCATGGGTGTATTCTAAATAGCCGTCGTAGTTCAAGTCCTGTCGTTAGGTTGGTGGAGGGGGAAGCAATGTGGGAGAACCCTGAATACCCCTGGGTGTTCTCCCTCAAAATTGGGGCGAAACCGAGCCAAAACGTACTATCACCTGCATGGTGCTCAAAGGTACGGCTGATGACAGGGGTCACTTAGCCCTTTGCCATGATGAATTTAATGGGTCTTTGCCGATCAGGTGGCATTAGTAGCAACACATAGTCTTATTGAGTTTTTCAGAGTTAATTTTAATTTAATAGTTTTAAAATTAATTTCCTGACCTGAGCAGAAATAACAATGCCATAATAAAATTTCCCATTTACAGCAAATCGACTGATAGGAACTTTTACGACCAAAAATTTCGTAGTTTGTCACTGAAATTTCTTGCAGATGAAACAATTTCTATATTCAAAGGATATAGTTTGAAAAAAGGTGCTTAAGTTCTACTTCAACTATTTATAGCTGTTGTTACTTATGCCACCTGATCAATATCAAATCAAGGTCCAGGAAATTCATCGCTGCAAGGGGATAAATTTACGCCAGTCTTTAGCCGTAGCTTTGAGCACCAAACAGGTGACAGTACGATTTAGCTCGGTTCACACTCCTATTTTGAGGGAAAACATCCTGGGAAATGGTCAGGGGGACGTACACCCTCTTCCTCCAACCTCACAAGAGGACTTACTGCTCCGACGGAATAGAATAACCCCATGCCGCAAAGTCACTATACATTTACAAACATCCATGCCTTCTACGGGATTCGAAACCATGCCTAATAAACCAGCAGTCAGTGCAACTAATCACTATACCGGGAGGGCGGCATCCGGAGTTAAGTGGTTAATAAGTAAATTTGACAACTTTCGAGATAACTCACCAAATTAGCAACTCCAATTTCAAACTTTTCGTAGGTTATGAATTGGCAACCATGTGCTTCGTTTCATATTATTTATTTATATTTTCTTATCATTTTTCACAAAGTATTTTTCAACTACGCTCTCCTCATTCCCGTCAACGTATTCCGTTTTCAGAATTCGTGTTGTTATACTTAATGTCACCAAAAGGGTT
This sequence comes from Trichonephila clavata, assembly GCA_019973975.1. Classification (NCBI taxonomy): domain Eukaryota; kingdom Metazoa; phylum Arthropoda; class Arachnida; order Araneae; family Nephilidae; genus Trichonephila; species Trichonephila clavata. The sequence goes on along the minus strand of BMAO01038985.1, from coordinate 56,418 downwards.
GAGATCATGCACAAATATCGTCAAAATGTTTGTAATAGTAAGAAAGTACCGAAAAAAAACCCCAATCTGAACAAGTTATATTTTTAATTAACACCCTCTCTTTTATAAGCTTCATTTGTATGTAACAGAATCTTTTAACTCAATTTTTTCTCACTTTAAAAGGTCAGGTTAATTCGAAACTTGGCTCACTTGTCCAGGACCGAGTACAATACAATAATTTAATAATTTTGTTTCATTATCCTGATTACGATAATCAGGATTAGCGATTTTTCTCATTTTGAGATCCCATCTCACATCTGGTGACTAATTTCAGATCCCATTTCTAGATTTGGCGACTAAAAAAATTAAGTTACAACTAAGTTCGATTACCTATAAAAGGGTGTTCTTTAGTTTTTTTTAAAACTATGATTTGTTTGGAGATAAAACCCAATAAAATTGTAACCCCGAATAGATTTTGTTAGTAACTTTAAAGATTCTGTTCTTGTGTGTGTGTGTGTGAGAGAGAGATTCTCTAATCGAACTTGATCCGGTTTTAGCCAAAACAAGATAAAATTAATTTAAATTCAATAAATCTCACTATTGATTCAACAACTTAATTTATAGTCACAAGACACTTTCTCACGTGATTAAAATGAGGGATTACTTATTTCCAAAAAGATTACTTATTCTCTCAGGATTAAGCAGAGATGCAGACACACTGGATCGCAGGGAATCCACCAAAGATGCCACCCCAAACAACCCTTCTCTTAAAGGAGCACTGCCTATTGAATGGGTTGCGAAGAACCCATCCGTTGTTGACAAATGGATGTAGTCTTTACCACTACCACCTACACATTCATTCCTTATTTTTATTTGCTTTATAAAAATAATCACTTTTACAAAGCATTGATAGCAGTTCCGATTTGCAATAAAACATCAAAGAAAACTCCAATTTCATTTTAAGAGGGAAACTTCGCGTGATAGCCTTTTATAAAATCAATAGATTTTTTGTTAGCACAATGTTCGCGCATGAGTTTTATCTTCCCAAAGGAGTTTTTTAAAGATATTGAAAAAATAACTCTAATTGCTGTAACCTAGTGTTTATGGTCCAGAACTCGTAGCCGGAGAGTCATCGGTTCGAATCCTGGTCCAATGAAGACCTGCCGTGTAGAAAAGGATGATGTGCGTTAAATCTGTCGAGGCTTAATGTCCTCTCATTGGTATGCTGAGGTAGCTAGGAAAGTGGGTGCCATTGCTGCTGTATTCCTTTTCTCAACGCAAGCGGGAGCTCCTGAGTCTTCAATGACCGTCATGTCCTAGAGATTATGGCCACGAACTCGTGGTTGGAGTGTTGCGAGTTCGAGTCCTAGTGCCACTGTAGATGGGGTCGGCGCACTTTAAACCTGTCGAGGGTATTTGTCCTCCTCAGGTGTGGTCCTCGTCATCTGACCGAGGTTCAAAATGACGAGGTCTGTCACCAATAGCTCTCGTGTTGCTTTATAATGCGACGTTAACATAATTCTCACACACTAAGTGCATTGAAAATATTTTTAACGCATCAAATGACGATCATTTTAATAGTACACCAAAAATAAGTATTTTTTTTTCTGTTATAAATAAATATTATATAGAGTTGTCAAATAACGTAATTCATTCGGTATTTTCTAGTTGATATAATTTCTTGTACATAAGAAACAAAGCCTGTATCTCGTAAGGATCTCGGATCAAATTTATTTCATTGAATCAAAAAACATGCAACGGAGAAAACACTCAGATTTCAAATTATTTCCTGTCTATGAGAGTGAGTACCGAACTGGTGAACTGATATCTATTCTATCCAGGGTTGAGTTGGCGGAAAAAAATAATAAGCGACAGGAAGTATCCTCAAATGATCTCTTAATGTATTGGGATAAATGGTACTGAAAGGACAATTATTTTGTTGCATCGGATATTTTTAATGCTTTTAAAGGTTTGCCTGGAAAATTTCCCTCGAGGATCATTTCACATTTAATGGTTTCCTGCTGTATTTGAAAGTACTATTTCCTCCATCTGAAATCATACAGGACATTTTTTAAACAATGTATGCGTTTTGCATAGACGAAATAGTATTAAAAGTGACTTATACATAATAAATCATTATTTATGTATTAAAATGCATTCGGACCCCAATTTACTGAACCCCTGTATAACGAATTTTTCTCTTTTCCTGATTAAAATGAAAGCAAAATGCCCTTATTTTAACGAATAATAAATCTCGAAAAAACTGATTATTTCAACGGCTTAAATTTTTTTTATTTGTATAAAAAAAACTTAGATTTTTTTTCCAAATGACATATCCTTTTTGTCAGGAGTAAAAAGACTTTTCATGTAAACAGAAAATTTCGACGGTAAATGGTGTACATCATTTTTGGACTTTACAGGTGCAGATGAGTCAAGAGTGTAACTTATCGTGTAAGTTTTGAACAGGAGAAGAAATTCCTTTCTTATCTCGTCCCATGACACACAATACAGGGAATAATTTTAAGATTTTAATGATTATGTTATATTTGATGACGAACTGCCTACTGAAGTAGAGGAAATTGCTGATTTGTCACACAGCTAATGTTTAGTGATTCTCAAGCTGAAGTTAAATGAAACTCCTATCAAAAATGTTACATTTTCTAATGCTTCGCATTACTTGGAAATTGTGAAAACATACTTCATGCAGAAGGGTGTAATTAGCCCTGTGCATGTAGTGGAAAAAAAACTCTCTCAAGAGTCAGGAATCAAAAAATTGTAACACATCTATTAGTATTTTAAAATTTCCAGTTAACTGTTGAGCAATAGTTCCCTAATAGTATTTCCAGCTGTTGAATAAAAAGTGTGTGACTTCAAACTGTAGATATCTTTGTATCGTTGATTATAGAATTTTCAAAATTTAAGTGTAAAAATTTGTATTCTGTTTGAACTCCAATATGACGGATAACCCTGATTGATTTAACGAGCAAAATGTTCGGTCCCGACGAATTCCTTAAATCTGGGTCCGACTGTATACAGGGAGGTCCCGAGTTCATGGAACAAACTTAAAGGGTAGATACAGGACATTGTTACAATCATTTATTGTGTAGGAATGTATGGGCGCAATTCACGAGGGGAGGCACAAACGTAAAAAAATAAGAGACGAAAGGAAAGTGTTTATTGAAAGCGTCGTTGAGAAGTGTATTGTTTACAATAACTGTTCATAGTTGTTCAGTACATGAGCTATGAAGTACAGCTACAGCGATCAGTGCTGTAACACACTGGCTCTCGGACAAGATAGTTTGCCAGATTCAAAGCTTGTACTCGTTAAAAATGGAAGATGTGTAAGCGATTTTAAATTCATACCCTACAAACAATCTGATGAATCACTCTTACGCGATGAGCAACAGCTCTTGTACTTGACTCGGGTCCATCAGCCACAACGTTTAAGATGCTTTCTTCCAAGCTTGAACTACGTACAGTTCTACGTACAGCTAGCTCTTCACCGACCAGCATCATGTCTGGTGACGTGGAACAACCATGTTTCACGAAGTTGACGATGTAACCGCTGAAATATTCTGTGATCCGACATTCGTCGACCGTGAAACATTCATAGAGCAGCTCTGTCGTTACCATTTGCACGGCCGTACATGTAATGCATTTATCCATTTTCGGCGTATGTAAAATCTCCCAACGTAGACATCAGCCCAATTGCGAATGACGCTTTCCTCTATTGAGATGCATCATGTTGAACGGTGGTTAGATAACTACTGCCCAATAACTCCATTTCTATTTTCTTTAATTTCCCCTGTTGTTGCCTCAACGCGTCACTTGCACCCAAGCATTCCTATACACTAAGCGTATATTACAATATCCTGTATCTATTAAAGTCTGTACCATAAATTCGGAACCACCCTGTATATTCACATTGTCAAGAATGAGTTCATGCTAAGTGAGTTTTAGATGAATTGCATCTACTTGACGAATGCACACTTGCTTCTGTCATTCATTGTGATTCAAGAAATTTTCGTTAAAAAATGTTGTGACGCATTTTATTTTTCTCCAATAGTTAAGGTGGCCGCACTAGCCTAGTGGTCATGGTCACGGCCTCGTACCTAGCGCATCATTTGCTTAAGACTTTGTTGTTGAATATTGACAAAATTTTAATCTTCTCCAATTGAATCATATACTCGCAGTTGCCACGTAGCCATGGCCGCAGACTAATGGCTGACAGTAATCGCGTCTAGTAGTAGGTTTGAGTTCTGGAGCCACCGTGTTATGTGACTAGTCTGTCGAGGTTTAAAGTTCTCATGTTGCCATTGAATGAACATTTGGAGAGTTAGGTGCCACATTTCAGATGTCATCCTCGTCACTTGATCGTGGTTCGAAATTACGAGGTCCTTCCTCGACAGCCTTCGTTTATCTTCGAAGTAAAGGAGTGGCACCATTCAGCTACTCGAGGGCTTTTGGTGACGGGCCTCGTAATTTTGAACCACGGTCAAGTGACGAGGACCCATACGTGAGCTGGCACCACCTCTCCTAACTACCACACCACAGCATACCAACGGGAGGACGTTTGAGCTCTCGACAGATTTAACGTATAGCGGGTAAAAAAGTATTGGCAATTGTCTATAATTGATCATATTAGCTAACAAAGGAAATGATTGACAATTTTAACTGGACATAACGAACACAGGAGGTAATAAACACACAAATCTAATGAAACTTTCATTTTAATATGCCTTTTACACAAAATATACAGCAAAAACGTAAATTTGCTTGTCAAAAAAGTGTTGGCAAAGTTCTAACTGTTATGCAAATTTTGTCATGTTGAGGTCACGTGTTTAGACTGATAAGAAAGACTGTTAGTATAAAGTCTGCAGTGCTATTTCAAAAATTTTAAAACGTTATTTTGTTAATGCTGTGATAAAATGGCTTCGAAATCGAAGGAGTTGGATGTTAATGTTAAAAACATGATTATTCAGCTCAGAAATGAGAGTTTAACTTATCGTGCTATAGGAATACAACTGAACATAAGTTTATTTACTGTCAGAAGTGTTGTAAAAAAGTTCAACGAGACAGGATCCACAGAAAATAAGGTTAGAAATGGACGGCCTGGAATATTTTCTGCAAGGGAGAAAAGTAGCATTATCAAAGAGGTTAAGAAAAATCCCCAAATAAGTGCACCCCAGTTAGCCAAAGATGTTGCTAATACTTCGCATAAAACTTTTAGTGTACAGACTATACGGAATGTTTTACATGAAGAAAGTTATTATGGAAGGGCAGCTAGAAAGAAACCTTTCATTTCGGAAAGAAAGAGATTAGATTTTGCAAAATCTCATGTTAATTTATCAGATGAGTTTTGGAACACAGTTATTTTTTTCCGACGAATCGAAGTTTAACATTTTCGGGAGTGATGGACGACAATATGTGTGGAGAAAGCCAAACACCGAACTGGAAAAACAACATTTAACACCGACTGTGAAACATGGTGGAGGGAGCGTCTTAGTTTGGGGCTGTATGGCAGCAAACGGAGTTGGTAAACTGTGCTTCATTGATGGTATTATGACAGCACATACGTACATCGACATATTGCGCCATAATTTGCAATCCAGTGCCCAAAAACTTGGCTTAGGAACATCATTTGTGTTTCAACAAGACAATGACCCTAAGCATACAGCGAACCTCACCCGGGAGTGGTTACTATATAACTCTCCTCGCCAGTTAAAGACGCCGCCTCAATCGCCTGACATAAATTCAATTGAGAATTTATGGCACAAATTGGACGTAGACGTCAGGAAATATAAAATTTCATGTAAAGACGAACTTAAGCGTATACTCCTGCAAGAATGGCACAAAATTCCCAATAGTACAACCAAGACTTTGGTTTTCTCTATGAGAAATAGATTACAAGCTGTTATAAATGCAAAAGGTATGCATACAAAGTATTAAACATATCCTGATTTTGTTCACACATTTTACTTATTATTTTTCCAATAATTTTTTGACATGCAAAAATATGTTTTTTTTTGTTGTATATTTTCTGTAAAAGACATATTAAAATGAAAGTTTCATTAGATTTGTGTGTTTATTACCTTCTGTGTTCGTTATGTCCAGTTAAAATTGTCAAGCATTTCCTTTGTTAGCTAATTTGATCTATTATAAGCAATTGCCAATACTTTTTTTACCCACTGTACATCACTCCCCTACACGGCGGGTCTTTAGAGGTACTGGGCTCGAACTCATGACACGCCGGCCACGAGTTCGTTTCCTTGAACACTAGGCTACCACGGCCCGTATATCTTCGAAATGTGAAGTTATTGAAAAACAATTAATCATCTAAAATTGAGTCATGAAAATTTAGTCTACTATTAAGTATCTCGCGTATTAAATTTTCCAGAGGTTAATTATTACTTAGTTTTTGCTTATATTGAAATCTTATATGGATACAAATATTTATTTTGATTTATTGCATTTAATTTCAGCAAATTAAAAAACAGGCACAAAAAAATTCCTTAATGAAATACGTAACACCGTCATAAGAAAGATAAAGATTTCGTTTTAATTGACTATTACTGCTCTAAATTGTACTAATAATTAAAATACAAAGTCATGATGTTTAAAAAAATGATGCTCTTGTGTGTCCGGAGTTCACAAAAACAGTAGATTTTTTTCTACAAGTAAATAATAGACATACTCATATAAATCCACAATAGCATATTTAAAAATCACACAAAAATTCAATATGGTAATAATAATATCGCATTAGCCAAATGAAAAGCACAGTCGTTGTCAAATGTTTGACTCCCATGTTGCTTCCCGACATCATCCTTATATGATAGCGAGAAACTTCTTGTGCTATTTGGTCAAAAAATTATCTGAGACTCTTATAGAGATAGTGCTTCTCTAGAGTATCTTCTGAGTCCAACGTTAATCCAGATTTATAAGTTGTTTTGTCGCCAAAAATAGTGGTTTGGCGGTATTTTGCAAATAAATTTATCCTCAGGATCACTCTGAGGTCAGTACTACTAAAGTATATTTATTCTTTCTACACTCATGTCCATAAATTAAGGATAATTCAGAATCACAAAGAAATTGAACTCTAAAATAAAAATTTCACCTGTAGAATTATCACACACATCTTGAAGAAGAATATGCAAATTACAGGAAACCATCAGATGGCGCGGATAGTACGTCACAATGACGAGAGTGTAAGAGAGGGGTACATAAGGAATGGTGGCAAAGAAGTAAAATTGTTCACAAGCGCTTTAAAAGCCTTTCAGTGCAATAACCGCATAATGGCACAAAGGAAGCATTTGGATGATTTTTTACGTGGTAGAATTATCGGACGACTGGAATGTGGACGTACCCAGCTTGAAGTATCCGAGGAACTTGGAATCTCCAGAGTGTCATCTCCAGGCTTTGGCAACGATTTCAAGATGATGGTAATGTGAGTAGATGTTACAGCACAGGTCGCCCCCGAGTTACAACGCCGAATGAGGACCGGTTTTTGGCAGTTACTGCCAAAAGAAACAGACGGAGCACAGCATCAGACCTATCTCGTCAGCCCTCTTCAGCTACCGGTACGACAGTTTCAAGGCAGACCGTGTACAGACGCTTAGGGCACATTGGTCTATATGCTCGTAGGCCTGACAGATGTGTTCCCCTTACCGCAACTCACTGTCGCCTACGATTAACCTGGAATATAGAGTATGCATTGTGGACACCGCAACAGTGGTCTTGTGTGATTTTATCCGACGAGTCCAGGTTTAGTTTGCAGTCTGATTCTCGCCGGACTTTCATATGGAGAGCGCCAGGTACCCGTTACCACCAAGAGAACACCATTAAACGACACGGTTACGGTGGTGCAGGATGGCTCGTTTGGGGAGGAATTATTCTTGGTTCTAGAACTGACCTGCATGTTCAGAGTGTAACGATGACAGTCCACATCTATCGGGATGTCATTCTGGAACAACATGTACGTTTGTTTCGGGGCGCCATGGGTGCTGAATTTCTGTTTATGGATGACAACGCCCTTCCTCACCGTGCAAACATTGTAGACGAATGCCTTCAATCGGAGGATATCACCCGTATGGATTGGCCAGCATACTCACCGGACTTGAATCCAATAGAGCATGTGTGTAATATGTTTGGCCGACGAATTACAGCCTGTCAACCCCCTCCCACCTGTCTACCGGAACTTCGGAGGGCATTGCTTGATGAGTGGTGTAATATTCCCCAAGATCAGATTGATAATTTGATACTCAGCATGCGTAGGTTGTTGTAGGCCTGTATTGCATCGTCCGGGAGACATACTCCATATTAACCATCATAGTAACCATGTTATACTGTTTTTTATAAATAGGTTCTTTTTTGAAATTTGCTCCAGGGAGTAAAAATCGCAATTTTTATTAATTATGTCAAACATATAGCCTCTTTTTTGCTCTTTACCTTTTGTTTAATAAATAGACTTTACAAATAAGTCAAATTTGTTTTGCTTCTGTCTCTTTCTTTGCCTGAACTTCATTGTCCTAAATTTATGGACATGAGTGTAGTTTTATAAATATCCTTCGGGACACAATAGCCTTTCGAATAAAAAACAAACTAAATCCGAAATTTCCGTAACACTATATATTGAATACATTTTTTGAAAAGACCATCTTAAAACACATTAAATTTCCATTGTTAGTAAAAAATGGATAATATTTTTTTTTGTTTGCATGCATTTAAAATCAAAGAATAATTGAATAATGTTCTAAGAGTCATTCCATTGATTTCAGAAAACAATTCAACTTCTCGTATAACAACTTTTACTTTTACATGAATTACTCTCAGAAATAAGAAATTTAAAATAATTTTTAACCACATATGACACACTGTATAACAGGTTAGAGCTAATAAAATCCCCCAAAAATAATTAGTTTAAAACATGTATAAAATATTTGCAAAGTTTCTTGTAAAAAAGGTTTGTTTAGTTTATTGCAACGCAGCAGAAATGAGATGTAGCATTATTATGGATTTATTTAGCGAATAAAAGCTCATCTCCAATATTTCGCTTTTAAAAATGTACCCTAAAAATGTTATTGTTTGTTTAAAAAGGATTAGACTTTCCGCCAACAAATAGTTTTCCTTCTCTTTATTAATAAATTAAGGACCCAAGAAAGTGTTGTGTGACTTTAAAATATTCCTTTAAGATTACAACTCTTATTATAAATAAAAAGAATTTTCATTATTTTGGGAAAGAATTTTGGTTAGTGCAATTTTATCTTCTTTTGTAGTCTTTATTTTAAAAATTCACTTCTTTTAAAACTATTTCAATGAAATGTTTCAAAAGTCAAAATAATGCATTCAGAAATAGAGAAAGAAATTTTATATTTTTACCAAGAAGTGCAATAAAATAGCTTTAAAAGAGTGATTTGTGTATGTGATGTCCTTATAATATTTTTGAAAGGTAAGAAAATTAGAGTGTTTAGATTTTATTTTGGAAGCCTTAACATTTTTGTTGAAAATATTTCATTAATTTTTTTATTTAATTACATGTAACAAACTCTAAATTTCTGATGGCAACGTTAGTAATAAAATTGTATTACTATTTTTCAATTACTATTTAATATTTTACGAATGGCAACACGAGTTGTTCTGTTCGATTGTATATGTTTAGAATACATATTAGAATAAAGTTCTTTTTTGATCGGTGATCTTCGAAAAGATTTATCTCTTTTATTTCAAATTGCTAGCCACCGTATCACGAGTTTTAATTGAAACTACTTCTATTTAGAAGTGTGAAAAAAGTGATTTGTGTGTGGTGTCCTTATAATATTTTTGAAAGCTAAGAAAATATTAGTTTAGATTTTCTTTTGGAAGCTTTGACATTTTTTGGCGCCCAAACAGGGATGATGACTTTGAGATAATTTAAGATGTTTCAAGCAGTAAAGGGTTTTAAAAAAGAATATTTGAAATATGTTGTGTGTGCTGCTGAAATTGGAGAAGAAATATCATCGAATATTACAATTGCACTGTTGAAGGATCTTATTTTACATAGTAATAAAGGCAAGAACGATCCGGAATTCTTGTAAGAATTTTTAAGAAACGTTTTGTCAGTACGAAAGTTGCAAGAAGCTGAAAAGGATAAAAAAAGAAAAAGAACATGAAATGAGGAAACTTGAAGCTGAAAAAGGAATGGAGTTAGCGAGAATACAATATCAAAATAGGGGTGAGTCATTTTCTTCTAATTCTACTACCGATTTAAATAATTCTAAAATAAAGTTTACGTTGCCTAGATTGGAATTTAGATAATTTGGTTATAGTGGTAAAGATTAGCTTCCATTTTGGAGTCAATTTGAACAGATTCATAAAGATGAAGATATTGCGCCAGAAGACAAATTCAAATACTTAGTGCAGGCAACAGTTTCTGGTTCTCGCGCAAGAGAAGTATTAGAAAGTTTTCCGCCAACTGGCACCAATTAACGAAAAGCTGTTGAGAGTTTACAATCACGCTTTGGTATAGAAAATATTTTAGGTGAAGTATATGTTTGAGAATTGCTATAATTGATCATTTCTGTACAAACTAAGGAAAAGGTCTCTTTAAATTCTTTGTATGATGATCTTGAGTCTTATTTACGTGCATTGGAAACATTAGGTGGAACCACACAGATAAATGTGTGTCTATTTTGTACCCTATGGTTGAATCTTGTTTCCCAGCTGATTTTTTAAAAGCTTGGAATCGAAGTAATACTTACAACACTAACACGGACGTAAAAGAAAAAAATAATTTAATGCAATTTTTGAAAAAGCAGTTGAAGGAGAAGAAAGGATATCTTTGACTGGTAGAGGGTTTTGTGGATTAGCAAAGGGCCAAGAGTATAAATCCTTGAAAAAGGAGCAATTTAGTTCTGAAAATTTGAGAAATAAAGTACTTACAGCTATGGGTTCATTAACGAGTACTTCACATAGTGATGTGAAGAAAGCTTGCAGTTTTTGTGAAGGTAAACATTCAAGTTCAGATTGCTTTACAGCTCAGAAAATGACGCTATTGGAAAGACAAAAAATAGTAAAAAAAATATTGTTTTGCATGTTTATCTCCATTTTATGTAATTAAGAAATGCCGAGCAGTTTTAAACTGTCTGATATGTTCTGAAAAACTTTTTCCTTTGATGTGTGATGTGCTTGATTCACAAAAAAAGTCTGTAGAGAAAAAAAGAAAAAAAAAAAAAAAAAAAAAAAAAAAAAAAAAAAAAAAAAAAAAAAACTAACGAGAAAAGAACAGAAAAAGGTTGTCTACTAATTTTACGCAATTCAGTTCGAATAGAAAAAATTATGACAATGATACATATAGAAAAGCTTTTCTGACATTAATTTTCTCGTTAATCATTTTATTCCTTATTAAGATTATTTTTTTACTTTTTAGCTCGATTCAGTATAAAAGCGTGTTTTTTAGTTTTTTTTAAACTATAATTTATTTTTCATTTTTTTAATTCGAACTACAATAAAAGCAAGTTTTTTAGTTTTTTAAACTATCATTCATTTATTGTTAAATTTATCATTGAGTTTGATATTTGAAGCTGGAATTATGTGGCTGTAGAATTAGTCTTGCTCTTCAATGGATATTAATTAACGGGTCTGAAGTGTATTTATTCTCTCTGTTTACGAGGCCTCGAATGAGTCCCGTATCGTTATATTAGATTCCGTCTCTTTGAACAGGTCAAACAATAAAAGTGTGTAAAGAAGAAAAAGTCCGAATTAAATTTTTTTTAATGTACCATGTTTTTATAACGGACTAAAAAGTATAAAATTACTCCTTTTCGTTTTTGTTTTCTTTTTTAACATTTTCATGCATTTTCATCCACTCTTGAGCTATGGTCCAAATTTCAAGTCTCTAGCTCCTCGGAAAGTCACACACTTTAAAATCAATTACAAAATTCCACCCGGACAGACATTAAAGAAAGCCAGTTAATAAAAGCATGGTAATATGAAGTGTCAATAATTTCTTCACCTTTTAAACGTGTTCCTTTCATGTTAATTCATATCATCACTTCTAAACGTATTGCTTTATAAAAATAAAAAGTATTTAGCACTTAGAACGCAAATTATTTTTTTTCACATGCATGAGCCCTTTTTTTATTTTCATTTTCGGAAAAATGTTTATATTATGGTTAAAAATTGCTAACACACACCCACCCTCCACTTTCTCAGAAACAGAACACTTTTTTTGTTTTATTTCTATTAACCGCAAGTGTATTTTATACTTGCATAAACTTAGCTTTAAATTCAAAACAGTCGCTTTAGGGTTACACCTTATTCTCTAGTCTCTAGATCTGAAATAAGTCGCCAAATCTGGAAATGATGTATGAAATTAGTCGCCATATACTGGAAATGTACATGAACAATCGCATATGAAATGTACAGAAAAGTGCAAATTTAAAAATGAATATGCAATAAATCAAATCTGACGTGTATCTGAATGTGCAAATCGTTAATGACATCCTGAAAAGAAAGAAAAAATATGAAATTATTGATTGTTATCTTGACAATGTGCGAAATTCGAAAATCGATTTTTAAGTTAAAAATCGAGTTCTAAGATTGTAATGCAATAAATATAAAAGCGTGAAAAAGGAGAAAACCGCAGAAAATGAGGTTAATATTACCAATTTTAATAAACAAAAACCAAAGATATTTTTTTAAACTTTGAAAGCTAAACTGATTGTGAGGTCACTTTTTGATTCTGCATCTCACAGGTTCTGTATTTTGAAAAGTGTAGCTCAAGAGATGAATTATACATTTCTTCGCTTTGAAAAAATGGTGCATTATCTTTTTGGTGGGGTTATCACTAATGAGTTCAAGCATAGTTGTTATAAAGTGAAATTGAGGAATTAGTATGGAAATTTTAGCTGTAATTTTGAAGTTCTGGATCAGTCTACAATTTGTGAAAATATTAAACTGATTTTTAAAGGTTCCAGGATAAAAGAGTTAGAGGAAAATGAGATTAATCTTACCGACATCGGCGGCAGTTGCGAAGTCATCGATATTCTCATTGGAGCTGGCATCACGGGGAAAATATTGACTGGCAGAAGAAAAGTCTTATCGTCAGGTCTTGTGGCTGTAGAAACCTACTTAAGATGGATCTTAATGGGAAAGCTACCACAGGAAGAACCTTCGGAAGAAAATTTGGTGTTGACAGTGTTATCACTGCTTGTAAGTGAAGCTGAAATCTCAAATCTTTCTAAACTGGATTTAATCGGAATCAATGACCATGTTGAGAAAAAAAACCAAGCACGAAATTGATTTTTAGATGCATTTTTCGGGAACAGTGACAATTAATCAAGAAGGACGATATGAAGTTTGCTTGCCGTGGTCTTTTGGCAAAGAATAGGCTTAAATACGCAACTTCAAAACTGTTAGCTATGAATATATGTGGAAAAGTATGAAAATGTGTCACCCCCACACACACCTGGTTAATTGAAGGCATAATAGAAGAAGTTCCAAATAACGAAGTAAGTTGTTATGGTAATTATTTACCTCACAGTGCAGTGATAAAATTAAGTAGCAGCACTACTCCCATTCGTCCAGTGTTTGATGCCTCAGCTAGATTAGCAAATTATCCCTTTTCAAATCAGTGCTTGGCATGTGGTCCTAATCTTATTCAGCTTATACCAGATATTCTTCTTCGATTCAGAGACAGAGAATTTGGCGTTTAGAAAGCCTTTCCTGCAAATAAATATTCGTAAGGAGGACATTGATTTCTTTTTTTTCTTGTGATGGGAAAAGATGGATGAAAAGGAACAACGAGTTTTTCGACACACAAGAGTTGTTTTGTGAGTGAAATGTAGTCCTTTTCTTTTGGCTTCAGTTATTGAGTACCATATTCAAACATGTGGATTTGAAAAATCTTTCAAGGAAATACTTTTGTAAAATTTCTACGTTGACAATGTGGTTACTAGTGTCGACTCTAAAGATCAATTAAATGCATTCATTGCCAATTCTAAAGCCTTGATGGCAAAAGACGGTTTTGATCTAAGAGAATGGGAATGATCTGGGTTAACTGAGAAAATAATTCAAATAATGAAACTCATGTATTAGGTCTTATTTGGAATAAGAAGTTAGACACATTGAGAATTAACATTAAATGGTTGGATGACATTAATATGGATAAAGTAAGTAAAAGAAGTATGCTATCTACAGTACATAAAGTATTTAGTCCTTTTGGATTCACCTCTCCAGTGATGCTTTGTCCAAAAATAATGCTACAAAAGGCATGGAAATTAGGCACAAGTTGGGATGAAGAATTAACTAGTGAACTTCGTAAAGAGTTTGTGCAGTGGTTTCAAGAACTGAAGTATTTGTCTGATATACAGGTTCCTAGATATCTTCAAATATCTCATGAAGCTTCACAAAAGTAGCTGTGCTATTCATACATTTGTTGATAGAAATAAAGATGCAAATGCTGCCATTACATTCCTCAGACTAGAAATAAATGATTGAATTGAGGTTTTTCTTCTAGCAGCAAAATCTCGAGTGGCTCCTTTAAGTGGTGCAACTATACCAAGAATGGATCTTCTAGCAGCTGTGATTGGAGCAAGATCGACGAATTCGGTCGTCGAAGCTCTAGGATGGAGAAATGTTACAACGTATTACTGGAGTGATTCAACAACAGTGTTTGCATGGGTATTGAGAGAAGAAAATTGGTCTGTCTTCGTTAGGATCAGAGTTCAAGAGATCAAGAAGTTGTGCAATCTTACATCATGGAGACATATACCTGGAGATAGGAATCCGCAGACTTGACTTCCAGAGGCTGCAAAGCGAAACGTTTAGTCTACTGAAGATGGTGAGAGGGCCCACAGTGGATGAAAAGTACTTTAGAATTTCAAAAAATTATGGCTTCCTCACAGCATGATTGGAATTAAGAAGAGATTGAAAAGGAAAGGTCTAAGACAAGCTATGTACTAACAAATAATGAAGCAGGAGGTGTCGAAAACTGGTATAATAGATATTTTTCCAACTATGATATAATTATTCGTCTTGTTGCATGGATCTTCGTTTCAAGCACAACTGCAAAAATGTAACTGGGAAAGAAGCATGCTGAATTAACAGTCACAGAATTTCAGGAAGGAAAACGAAGGTTTTACTTGTGATTCAAAATGAATCTTTTCTTTTAGAATAAGAAAAAAAATTGAAATCTCTACAGACATTTAAAGATGATCATGACATCATTCGCTTGAAAACTAAAATTATTTATCGCAAAGAGAGTGAAGATTTTATTAGACCTATTGTTCTTCCACGGAAGCATAGAATGATAAAATGTTTAATCTGCAATGCTCACGTTAAGAACTGTGATGCTGGAGTCCAGATATTATTAAATGTCCTTAGAGAAAAGTATTGGATTCTAAACGGAAGAAAAGTTGTGAAACATGTGGTAGCCAACTGTTTTATATGTAAAAGATATACTTCAAAGAACTTAGAAGTAATAAGTCCCTTCTCCGCCAGAAAATAGAGTAACAGATGCTGCGGTGTTTCAGATAACTAGAATTGATATGGCTAGACCTCTGTTTCTTAAAGAAAACAACAAAAGCTGGGTTTCAATTCTTACTTGCGCAGTGTACAGAGCAGTCCATTTCAAACTTATTACTGCTGCATCAACGGATGTTTTTTTAATGGCATTTAGAAGATTGTTTCTTGCAGAGGAAGATGTACCACTGTACACTGTGATAATGATACTAATTTTGTAGGAGCAGCTAATTATTTAAAACAATTAAACTGGAGTCAGATACAAAAATATGGAGCTATCAACGCTATTGAATGGAAATGTAATCCACCAACTGTGCTGCTTAGTGAGGCGGATGGTGGGAGAGATTAATTAGAATTTTAAAAGATATTTTTAAAAAGTGTTAGGACATTCACGTCTTAATTATGAGGAAATGAAAACAGTTTTGGCAAATTGCGAGTGGGTAATCAACTCAAGATCTCCGACTTACATTTGTGAAGAGGAAGCTCTAAAACCAATTTTTCCATCGATGTTTATGCATGAGGTCCATGAATGCAATCTCTCTGATTTAAATGCTGTCGAGGAAAATTATTTTTGCAAGCGACTCAAGTACAGACAAGCAGTGCTTAAAGATTTAAGAAATCGTTTCAGATCCGAGTGTCTAGGTGCCCTCATTCAACGAAGAAATAAAAAATCAAGAAACCTAACAGTTTCTGTTGGTGAAATTGTTATGAAGCTGGAGCAGATAGTAAAAAGAGAACTATATGGCCTCTAGGTCGCATCACTGAGATCATACCTGGTAATGACGGACAAGTACGACTTGTTAGAGTGCAAACTTCTCAGTAGGAATTCCTGCTCCCGATTCAAAGGATATATCCATTAGAGATATCATCACATCCGATAACTTGTCCGCTCCGATGATATCCGATGATTTAAAAAAGTCAAATGGCATCTTCATAACTTTGGATTATACTTCTGGTAGCTAGGTGAAATTTAGTAGATCCAGAAGAATTAAAGTGCCAGAAAGATTGAACTTACAATATCAGTAAGGATTAATTGAACATTTTTACATTCATGTATATATTCTTAATTTTATATATGAATTTTTGAAAATTTGTGCAGCGTTGCCACATCATTTGAACCTCTTAATTGAGTTTAACTAATAGTTTCATACTTTGATTATTATTTATAATCAAAAAGTGGAAAGATGTTGAAGATATATTACTATTATTTTTAATTACATATTACAAACTTTAAATTTCAGATGGCAACGTTAGTAATAAATTTGTTTTACTAATTTTCAATTACTATTTAGTATTTTGCGAAAAACAACAGTTGTTCTGTTCGATTACTTATGTTTAGAATAAATGTTAGAATAAAGTTCCTTTTCAATCGGTGATTTTCGAAAAGATTTATCTCTTTTATTTTTCAAATTGCTAGCCACCA
Organism: Trichonephila clavata; assembly: GCA_019973975.1. NCBI lineage: Eukaryota > Metazoa > Arthropoda > Arachnida > Araneae > Nephilidae > Trichonephila > Trichonephila clavata. The sequence goes on along the minus strand of BMAO01038985.1, from coordinate 39,518 downwards.
TAGCACGAGTTTTAATTAAAACTACTTCGATTTAGAAGTGTGGAAAAAGTGATTTGTGTGTAGTGTTCGTATAATATTTTTGAAAGCTAAGAAAATTAGTTTAGATTTTCTTTTGGAAGCTTTAACAACAGCTCTTATTAAATATAAAAACAAATTTCATTATTTTTGGGGCAACTTTTGGTCAGTGAAATCTTTATTTTCAAAAAAGGCGCTCCTTAAAACTGTTTCAATGAAGTGTTTCAAAAGTCGAAATAATGCATTTCGAAATAGAAAGGAGTTTTTCATTTTTACTAAGAAGTGCAATAAAATAGCTTTAATTATGGAAGAAATACAGAGTTGGATCCCAATTTAACGAGCCCCTATTTAACGAATATCAGGATTTAATGATTTTATTCTTTACTTAACTACTTTCTAACGATTACTAATTTAACGAGCCCATATTTAACGAATTTCAGGATTGAATGATTTTTTTTCTTTACTTTTTTTTACTTAACTAATAAACGTTCTCGGCGTGGTTCTTGGAATCTTGGTGATCTTCTAAGGTGTGGTGGCATTAATACGTGCCAAACGTACTTTTGTTCCCCTGTCACATTTTGTGTACACAAAATAAAATCATTGTCCATCGATTTAGAAGAGTATTGTAATGTATTTACCAATAACTTCTCCGTTTATCCGAAAATTATTAATCTTTTAACTTTTGTATGATACTGTTAGTGAAACAATAGATTTTTAATACGAAATCAAGTGAATCTTATATTGCATTTCTTCATGTAGAGAAGCATATCATGGAAAATCGATTCCCTCTCTTATTCATGTATTGTTATCGGATATATGATTTATTGGGTAAATATGATCCTGTCAGAGACGGGATAGACGAAGAAAAAAAGAAAGGCATTCGAAATCTAATATCCTATCCTCTTTGATTAAGACGAGAAAATAAAAGATTCATAATTGATGGTTTCAAAGTATTTATTTCGTTGCATGCTCAAATTGTATAAAAAGAGAGGAATTTTAAAAATAATGCTCCTTATTTTTTGTCAAGAATTGATGAAGCTCAATCGAGTTAAACTATTCTGTTAATATTGCTACAAATTTGGTGTAATTAATATTTTATTTCATCTTAAAATAGTGTAAATATATAATTCATATCTAGATGTTTAATACTTTAATATTAATTTGTCGTATTTATTTAATGATAAACATTGTAATATTTGCAAGCAATGCCCTCCCTTACATTATAATGGTGACCCGATGGAAACTTGACGAAATATTAGTGATACAGCCAAGTTGGCAGAATTTTTGACAACTTGGCGATCACTTTTGTCGAGTTGGTGAACATGTAGATCAGTGGTATCCAAAGTTTTACCATGCCATGTTTTTCGATTTTGGATAGACCCTTACTTTCCTAATGTTGAATTTTTAAAAGTTTATCAAATTAAATGTCTTTTTGACAACTGTGTAAACATTAAAAGATTTACATTTCTAACTGTCGTTAAGTATAGTGTTCAAAATTTAAGAAACACATGTTAATTAAATTAAAATTACATTAGTGCATAAAATAACTGATGAACAAATGAATGTTTATAATGGGAGAGATGAATCTGGTGCTTCAATAAGAAATTTTCAATATATGGCATCAATTTTGTCTGGTTTAACCCTAAATCTCTTCGGTTATAAGGCCCATTCTTTTTCTTCCCTTTTTATTTTGGAGATTGGCAACTGCGCTGAAACTCCTCCTCACTAGGAAAAATGGTTTTAAACTTTCTTTCAATTCCCCATAATTGGGAAAAATGATAGGTATGTTTTTTAAAAGCCGAAATTGCCGACATCAGTTTCTAAACTTTACTCTAAGATTTCGCTACTGCCTATTCCTATAATTTCCTCTTGTAATATGACTTTTTCATTGTGACAAAATGAATTCATTATCTACTGGGGTTATTACCATAGACAAAGCATTCTCAAACCTAGTTTCAAAATATGAAGAAAGGACATTTAAATGTTGATTGTAAGTTAAAACGTTTGTTTTCCTGGCAGATAGTCTGTGGTCAATTGAGAAACAAGGAAAATTAGCGACATCCAAAGCTATACTCCTTTAGCTTAATTCTGGCTAAAAACGCTGAAATGATAGTCTTTGTTGTAAAAAAATTATACTGTCACCTTTTGACAAAGTAATTAAACTCATTAAATTAAGTTAATAAATCTGATTAATATGTAAAATCTGGTTTTCATTTGATAACATTTTCTTTGAAAATTAAAATAACGATCTGGTTTAATGAGAGCCATTGTCGTAGACCTCCATGAATGCCCAAATTTTTTTTCACTTATGTGGATCCCTTGCAGGACATCATAGACCATTGGGGGTCGAAATAGACCACTTTGGGAATCAGTGATGTAGATGCTTCTGGGAATTACTGGAGAACTCTACATCACGATCTATGAAGTTAGCCGATTTTTCGAGAAAGTGCTTGAAGGTAGCCTCGTAGTCTATAAATAGTAGTTACTTGAGGATATTGAGTCGGTATTACTTCGGCTGTTGAACAGGACGAGAGGTTGCTTGGGGATAACCTTTAACATCGCATGCTCGTATTTGTTGACACTGATATGTGTGTCTGAGCAATGTAGAAGGTATGAAAACATTTTGAGATTTATTGTGCGAATTTTAATTCTGTATCCTGTATTTTAAGAATTGCTTTCCACACAATAAATATTTTCATTGCTCTTAAAGAACTGTTTTGCGCTTTGAGACTGATTGCATAAAATCTACTAATCCCGATCTACGCAACACAATATTATGAAATCTTTTTTCAAATATTTGATCAGGATTATTTTGGTGCAGTAGCATATTGGTTATGGTTACGAACTTGTGACCGGAGTGTCACGGGTTCGAGTCCTGGGGCTGACGATCGAATATGTGCGGAAAATTTATCGAGAGAGAGTTACATTAACATCACATTATAAAACAGCTATATCCTTCACATTCAATACACTACAAATTTTATTCTTCGAAATAATATTACTGCTATTTTTGCATTTTATTTGTATGAATACGGTTTCTTTTGAAAATTGAATTTCTGAGGAAGGAGTAATCTCTTCCCTCAGTGTTGGAAGGTCGGTAAGAAGATTAGCCATATTCCAAAATAACTTCAATTTATTTTCAGTATCAACAACAATGCAAAATTTATTAATCAAGTCTAGAGATGCACCCAAATTCTAAATATGAATTACAATAGCGAGGCAGACGAGACACGAGAAGACTATAAATAAACAGATCACTTCCGTCTTAGCAATACCTTCAAATTCTAAGCAACCGAATCTAATTTGAAGGTCTATTTGACAAATCGTCAACTTTAATATTACAATACTCAACAACTAAGTATCCACGCTTCTCTTCACGTTTAATCAATTACTGCTAGCCGCCTCAGTCTAACCTCTCTCTCCTTGACTTCTCTAAACTAACTAAAACCTACGCTTGACGTCTCTGGGCATTTGGGTCGCGAAGCGAGCCTCCATCCCATATTATAGAGTCTATTGGTGACTGGGAAAAGAAGCAGTTCTGAGTGGAGAGGAAGCAACTTGTTTGGGGGAACGAACTTGGAAAAGGGGAATGGCTAAGTGGTGTGCTTTCAGATAGAGTCGAAGTGGAGGAAAGTGAGTTCTGGAGTTGCTGAGTGTCTGCTTTGCTATTGGTCTAGAAGGTGAAGTGAGATGGCTCAAGATTGGCTGCCCTGAAGTTGTGGAAAATTAAGATTGAAAATCTTGCCTGTGTGGGTGCAGAGTAGAATTTAAGATTTTAGGAACGAGATATTAAGAATAAAGTTTAAAGGAAGAAAATTACTAATTTAGTAAATCATTTGCCACCGGCAAATGAAGAAATTTAATATTACGGGGGGTTGTTTGAGTCAAGAAAAATTATCTTGTTCTCTTGGTATTATTGTGTTTTACATAGTTTACCAAGTTAATAATGTTAATATTATTTGTGAATGTAAGGAATAAAAAAATAAATAGAAAATTTCTTACTATAATTTTTGAAGGTTGGCATTTTGAGTGATCTATGAATATCAGCATTTCTAGTGTACATGTTTGCTTGTACAATCATTCTTATAAAATTTTATCTTGAGACATTTCGAGAAGTTTACCATTACTATTATCTGCATATTCCCACATAGGACAAGCGTAAGTCATAATGGGCCGCAAAACGGCATTGTAGAGAAGTACTTTGTTTTCTACTGACATTGAGGAATTCGGGCAAATTAGTGGGTAAATTAAGCTTAAAGCATTCCGGAATTTATGACGCGCATGTAAAATATGTTGTCTCCAAGTGAGTTTTTTTTATCAAGCATAAGCACTAAATATTTTGTATTCTGAGACCATTGGAGTGTTGTGGGGTGAGTGAGTGAATATTAACGTCGCACTGTTCAACTACACGAAGGCTTTTGGCGACGGAACTCAATTTCGAACCTTTGTCCTTTGGCCTTCTGCATTCAAGGTTGCAGGTTTCGACCCGGCCAAGTTGGGGATTTTGATCAAATGCAGCCATGCTGTATGATTATCACAGCATGCAAAATCTAGAGTGTCTCTTTGGCTTGATTGCTCTCAACTAAAATTAAAATCTATTCAGTACAAATTCGCATCGTCATGAGCTCAAGTACCTCCTCTAGGAGAGCTGAATCATCAAAATTAGCAGGAGTAGTAGTATCGCTTACATGATATGTGATAAAGCGTGCCTGCTCCTGAGGAACTACGGTGCTAAGTTAAATCCTAATGTGCAGCCCTATCAGAAAAAAAAGTAATTTTGAACCATGGTCAAGTGATGAGGACGACACCTGATGATGCCAAATACCCTCAACAGGTTTAACGTGCGTCGACCCTCTCTACAGTGGCACTAGGACTCGAACTTGCAACACTCCGGCCACCCGAGTTCAGGGCCGTAATCTAAGTACGGCGGCGTGAAGACTCAAACTCCCTTTGAATTACAGCAGCAGCTGCCGTTTCCTAACTACCACAACACACCAGCGGGGTCATTTGATTGATGTTCAAATCATTTCATGACCATTACCAATATAGCTCTCGTCTGGCTTAAAATTTCTACGTTTTAATGAACAATCAGTAAAAAGCAAACTATATTTAACAAAGACTCTTGGGAGCTTTAACTTCTTCTTACAAATTGTAAATTTTTAAATAAAATATAGTTTCATCAGTTTTGCTTAGGAAGTTTTTCATAATGTTTTCTTGTAAACGAATAAAGGCTAATTAAATTCTAAAATGATATTCATGCAACTAGCTGATTAGTATATTTTAATATTTTTTCGAAGACATCTCCTAACACCCATAAATTCTGGAGTGAATTCATGTTAAAGCACTTGCCTGCATTTAATTTCGAGATTCATACACACATATTTTTGTGGCACTGCACCATATCTACCTGTTGTGGACTCTTAGCGGATAACGAGGATTTCAGATGCTACTGTGTACTTAGAGAGTTATCAGGACTTTACCAGAGTCGACTAGCGTCAGCTTCTTTTTTCATGTACGCTAAAACAAATTTTGATGCAGTCTGTTGTGTCGTATATTTTGCACCGAAGACTCTTGTGATTGAGGGGATGGAATATTTTGAGATTTCATCTTTTCTGCGCTTTGTGAAATTCGCGTTACATTGCGATGCATCTTTCCTCTTTGACTTTTTTAAAACTTTAGATTTAATTTCAGTGAATCTTAGCATTTAAAAATTTAGTTCAGAATTTCTCAGGCTGTGTGGGCTCCTCTGATTGTTATATCCTATATGGGGCTGCAATTATGTGAAAGTGAAATGAAAAATTTTAAACTGGTATGATAGAACTATTGTAAAGAAGCAAAACAATGTACATTCTGGCATAATGAAGACAATGCATTTACATTAATATGCTTAAAGATGTCTTATCACTACTGCGCAATAAGTTTGATAGTATCATTTATCAATGTAGAACAAATCTTTTAAAATAATTATCAGTGCCTCTTATGGTCTTATCATATACAGAATTTAGTACTTATCATGATAATTTGTATGGTTTATAATTCTAATGTATTGTAACCTTAGAGCGTCAAAGCAAATTTTTGCATTCAATATAGTTATTGGCAACATAGAATTGATTGGGATTGCGATCAAACTTATTGAAAGCAGGACATTATTTGAAGTAGGTTAAAATATCAAATGATGAAAAACCGTTTGCGGAACTAGCACATATTACAATAAATGATACATAAACGAAAAGAGAAATATAACAATTTTTTTGGCATTTTTTTATGTACTCCCAACGAGCATATTTTAAGTTTTGCTTTTTCTGATTAAAAATATATACTTTTTGACAAAAAACTATACTTCATGCACTCAAAAAGCTTTCTCTCTCTCTTTTTGAATTAGTATTTCATTTCAAACAACCATAAAAATATTTTCAAAATATTAATTCAATCGAAATACTGTTTGGAAAATTTGAAATTCAGATACTAAAAAAATCTGACACACCGAGAAAACATATATTTCAATTAAGAAAAGATATCTTAACATTTTTTACCATAATTGAAGCAGTCAAATACAAATGGATTAAATTTATAAGGAATTCTTTTAAAAGTTATTTAAGGGAAATTTTTCTCTTCGAGGAAAGATGTAAATCCCCTTTGCTCAGATTCCATTAAAAAATTAATAATTTATGATAATAATATTATATTCGTTGCCGAACTTTATCTTAGAAATATTATTTTCTTGCTTCTACGCGAGTTAAGTAATTTCTCACAAGCACGCGCGCTCGCAATAACTTAATTATTTCAGCAAACAGGTTTCGAGCGTATTTCGATAAAAATATATTACCTGATTATTAAAGTAATGTGTTGTTTGGTTCATTTTTAATACATTGTTTTTAATAGAATGTGATGTATTAGAGTTTTGAATTTTTATCTTTTTAAATGTATAGGTTAGATAATTTTAACATTTTTCTTTCTGTCAGAAAGATTAAACACTTTTCGAAAATGTAAAGGATTTTATATAAGTACATTCTCTGTTTCATTTGATAAACTTTCTTCCATTAAAATATACACTTCTAACAAAAAAAATAGGGAGCAAGCAAAAAAGTGAAGAAAACATCGCTCACGGTAGCGATGCATAGGTGTAACAAAATGAAATACAGAAAAAAAAAGAAAACAAATGTATGGTAACCATAATTCTTTTAGAAGATATAAAGAACATGAAATGATGGGTCACAGTAACAACGGGTTACATGTAAATGTCAAAAAAACTGATTATTTCGAAATGATACAGCTTGCAGTCCTCTCGAAATGCAAAGATTATAACACGCGCAGGTTTCGTAGCCTGATATTCGTGTCTGTGAAAACAATGTTGTAGTAGTGAAGAAAGTTCGTAAAATTTCGATAGTTTTTTAAATTGTTGAGTTTGTTATTCACATTGTATTTGCATATCATTCAGTACAATATCGATGCATTGTGTTTTTTAAGATCACATATTTGTAATAGTACCACAGACTGAATAGTGATATTAACACTTTTTTGCTATAAGTTTTTCGTGATGCTGTAATAAATTTATTTATACATGAGGTATAGTTAGTAAAAAGGGGTCGCAGTAAATGAGTGAGTGAATATCAACGTCGCATTGTTCATCTACACCAGGGCTTTTAACGACGGACCTCGTAATTTTGAACCAAGTGACGAGGAAGACACCTGAGCTGTCATCCTCTCTCCTAACTACCACACAACACAAACGGGAGGATATTTGAGCTCTCGACAGATTTAAAGTGCATCGCTCTCCTACCCGGCTTGTCTTCAGTGGTGCTGGGCTCAAACTCATGACACGCCAGCCATGATCGGATACCTTGACCGCTTGGCTACCGCGGCAACAAAAATGGATCGTAAGAAGTTGAATTTAACTGAAGAGGAGTGACAAGAACAATTTGCTCAGGGGGTCCCCCCTCACCTTTCTCTTCTTGGAAGATCCATTTTCGCCATAGTTCTTGATGTTATAGATCTGTCCTGTAATTTACAGAAGCATAGATGTGGTAGCCATGTCGTCAAAAATGATACCAACTTAGCTTCATCGAAAATATTTCACAAAGTTTGTATGGATCATCATTATAATGTAAGAGACGGCGTTGAGTGCCAATAGTACAATTTTTATCATAAAATAGAACAGTAAATAATTTTAACCATTAAACAGCCATGTATAAACTATGTACGCACGCACGCACGCACGCACGCACGCACGCACGCACGCACGCACGCACGCACGCACACACACACAATGGGGGTAACATAATTTGTACAATAGGGGCTGATCGCCGTTGGTTCGGACCGGGGCCCCCTTTATTTTGTTAACACGGCTTTTATAAGTTTCACTTGCATGTAACGGAATCTTGGAACTCGATTTTTACCTACTTTAAAAGGTCAAATTAATTCGAAATTTTGCACACTTGTCAAGGACCGATGACAATACTACAATAATTTCATAATTTTGTTCCATTGTCCTTTTCAGGATCGTCAGGAACAAGGATAATCAGATTTGGCGATATTCCATAAACACTTCCAGATTTGGCGACTTATTACATATACCAGTTTTAAGTTTGGTGACTAATTCCATATACAGTAGAAGTCCGATAATCCGGCACGTTCGGACCGGCTCGGTGCCTGACTACCGAAAATTCCGGTCTATCGGGCGGTAATTATAAGAAAAATTAGGTTAATAATTAAACTACAAATACAGTATGCAAATACATACAACAAAGTTTATTTTACATTTCATATAATGTATGTACACGTACTGTAAAACATATTTCACTAAGATTTAAAAAAGTCACGAATGTTTTTTTGTTTACTTGACTTTTGGGTATTTAGTATAAAATTTATTTTTAATGATATGGAAATCAATAATTTCTGAAGCCCTGTAGCTAGTACTAGCCTCAGCAAAAGAGATAAACTTATTTAGTGATTCTGCAGCTTCTGCCCAGCTGATTTTTTCCTTTTCTTCCGTTTCGGTATCTGAGTCACTTTCTTCAAGATTTTGAGTAGGCTGAGGGTTTACTACAATGTTGATAATGTTGATACATCGGTTAGTTCTTGTTCAACGGCTCATTCTCGTCGAATAGAAGCCACTCCTCTACCTCATTCAGGCAGGTTTTTCAAGGGATTGTCAGCACTTCTCTCTAACGACATCCAAAACTTTGGTCAGAGCGTCTTGATGGTTTTCTTCCTCATCAGTCTGTAGAGTTAGGTCAGATGCAGGGTTTGCAGCTGGCCAAAGTTTTCTCCAGCATTTTTGGAGTGTGTATTTTTTACCTGGTACCAAGACAGTGCAATAGCATAATTATTTCCGGCCGCTAATTGTTTCCGAACAATACCGAGCGCTTCTGGATGATCCCGAACTACCCCGAAAACTGCCGAATAGCTCTGGAGCGTTTTTATTTGCTTTAAAGACACACTTTTGGAGAAAACCAAAGTTTTTACAATTTTCCGGAGCGATGCCGGACTATCGGGCATTCCTGGACTGTTGGATGCCGGACTAATGGACTTCTACTGTACCATTTTCAGATTTGGCGACTAATTTCATACATCATTTCCAGATTTGGCGACTATTTTCAGATTTAGCGACTAAAAGAATAAGGTGTAACCCTAACGCGAATGTTTTGAATTTAAAGCTAATACATATGCAAATATAAAATATACTTGCGGTTAATAGAAATAAAACAAAAAAAAAAGTGTTCTGTATCTGAGAAAGTGGAGGGTGCGTGTGTGTTAACAATTTCTTACCATAATATAAACATTTTTCTGAAAATGAAAATAAAAAAAAAAGGCTCGTGCATGTGAAAAAAATAATTTACGTTCTAACAGCTAAATATTTTTTATTTTTATAAAGCAATACTTTTGAAAGTGATGATACCAATTAACATTACAGAAATACGTTTAAAAGGTGAAAATTGACACTTTTTATATTACCATGTTTTTATTAACTCGCTTTCTTTAATGTCTGTCCGGGTGGAATTTTGTAATTGATTTTAAATCATGTGACTTTCCGATGAGCTAGAGACTTGAAATTTGAACCATAGCTCAGAAGTGGATGACAATGCAGGAAAATGTGAAAAAGGATAAAAAAAAACAACGAAAAGGAGGAATTTTATAATTTTTAGTCCGTTATAAAACATGGTACATAAATTTTTTTTTTAATTCGAACTTTTTCTTCTTAACACACTTTTATTTGTTTGACCTGTTCTATAGAGACGGAATCTAATATAACGATACGGGACTCATCCGAGGCCCCATAAACGGAGAGAATAAATACACTTCAGACCCATTAATTAATATCCATTGAAGAGCAAGACTAATTCCACAGCCATGTAATTCCAGCTTCAAATATCAAATTCAAGGATAAATTCAACAATGAATAAATGACAGTTTAAAAAACTAAAAAACACGCTTTTATTGTTGTTCGAATTAAAAAATGAAAAATAAATTATAGTTTTAAAAAAAACTAAAAAACACGCTTTTATAGTGAATCGAACTAAAAAGTAAAAAAATAATTCTTAATATAAGAATAAAATGATTAACGAGAAAATTAATGTCATTGGGGTAAAAGCGTGGGGTGTTCTATAAATATATCAATTGTTATAGTTTCTATTCCGAAATGCTGAGTTAGTGTAAAAATGTAGTACAAAGCACCCCACGCTTTTACCCCAATGACATTAATTTTCTCGTTAATCATTTTATTCTTATATTAAGAATTATTTTTTTACTTTTTAGTTCGATTCAGTATAAAAGCGTGTTTTTTAGTTTTTTTTTAAACTATAATTTTTTAAATATCTTTTTCCCGCCAGTATGAAAGTAAAAAGTTACTTTCTTTTTATATAATTATTTATTCGGCATCGAAAGCGACGAATCAATTTAAGGAAGGATACTTTACATTCAAGAAAATTCTTACATGTATGGGTCATCGTTTCGATTAGTAAACTTTTCTTCTTTTACACTGATCTATATTTCAACATACATCTTTCAACGATCAGAAATCAAAACTAAAAAAAAATGCAACAACATAATGCTATTTTAAGGGAAAAAACTGGATTTTAATAAGTATCTGAGAGTGCTCACTTTCTTAACTTTTCTCGGCAGTGTCAGATGAGCCCGTTTGAATAAAAACACCTTCTAATCGGAAAACCAATCGAAACTCGAGGTGAAAGAATTATGTGAAACATTTAGAAACTTTCAGATCATCGAGGAGTGAGAGACATTTTGATAGATTCCTCTTCTGATAATCGGAAATCGATAGTTGAGGATGATTTTGGCGGGTTTGGAAAATTTGATTCATTTTACTCGATGAAGATGAAGGAGAAAATTAAGAAGCGCCTTTTTTGCAAAAGTTAATCGGATAAATATAACTGGATTTTATTCGCGAGGAATTGAATTGGAAAAAAAACTTTTTTCTTCATATTGCGGCGCTGCAATGTTTCCTGGCTCATTTAATGTGTTGAACTAAAAACTAGTAGTGATGTTTGCTATTGACTTTTCCTATTTTTTGTTACTCGTGATATATTTGAAAGGGTCTAAGCCAGTGGTTCTCAACCTTTATTTTGTTGCGGTACACTTTTAACAATTTCAAAATTTGACAGCACACTAGCAATAAGAGAATTTTAACTTCTCTGTCTATAATACACTATTTAAAAAAATTATGATAGTAATTTTCAATGTGTAACCAATGGTTTTATTTATTTTATTTTTGTAATAATTGCTAGATGGCGCCACCAGATTAGAGTACTTTCACGGTTTCCCCCTTGTGGGGAAACCGGGAGTTGAGTCAATTAAGACTGCGGGTACCCTGGTGTGACCATCACGCGGGAATCCTTCCCGAAGGTTATTTCTGCCATGAAAATTTATACATCCATCAACTGTGTCTATGTGTAATAAATAAACCTTATATTTAACCCTGAGATGAATTGATATCATTGAATGAGTTAAAAAACTCATCCCAGCGAGTTACAAATGTTAAATAAATAATATATACGACAAGGACAACAAAATGTTTATCGAGTAATGACAAACTAATTATAAGAATACATTTAATGCGAAATTTGAGCTTGATGTTTTTTGATGATTTCGTTTATATTGGGTCGTAAAAAGGAAAATGCCACACTCATTTCGTCATCTACATTTAAAAATCTCGAAAAGTTATGAAAGTTTCTTTCATTTATATATTTTTTAATGTTGAAAATCCGAATTCACGCATGTAAGATGTAGAAAATTGTAAGATGTAAAATTGTAACAATATTTTAAGTTTTTTTTTTGCTTTTATAGTATAATCACCTCTAATTTTAATCTTAAATGAATTAATTGACTCTTTTGAATGTTCAGAAACTAAATCTCTATTATTATAATGCGAAATTAGTTTTTCCTCTTCATTCAAATTTTATTCATGTACAAGATGTATCCGTTATCACAAATAGAATATGAACCGAATCAATTTTTTTATAGCCATTTATCCACGAAAGGATAAGTTAAACATACAACAAATAGCCTTAGTTTGTTTCTGTAAAATGGCTGATGAATTCACTCCCGGGTCTTATTTTTTTTTGTCAGAGTAGAGTTAATAATTATAAAAAAATTTGGTGGCACACTTCAAGAATTTGGCGGCACACATAAGTGCCGTGGCACAGAGGTTGAGAGTCACTGGTCTAAACCAAACATTGAACACATTATTTTTTTTTTTTGATGCTTCAATATTTTGTCGGCTTGGTGGCTTAGAGGTAGTGTTCCTGTCTCCTAAGCCAACGGTTGATGGTTTGATCGTAACTGGAGTCGATAGATTTTCTGGATGTAAAAATGATAGGTACTTAAGTCAAATGATTATGGTGGGATGCAAAAATTCCCTTTTGTATCAACTTGGCTCTAGTACTCTCGGAAGAATTCAAAAAGCTTCAAATATTCCTGTAAAATCCTGAATTTTTTATCCTATTATATCGAAAAATGGAGGAAAAAATGTAGAAACATTGTTGTTGTCCTGTGTTTTCGCACTAGGATACATACGAAAGATAGACGAATAGACACATACAAGACAAACACAGAAGAAAATAGACTTTTATTTCAAACGATGATTCCAGCATAGAACACAAGGGGTGCGCTGCTGTCCTTTCGAGACGGGAATCCATTTCACGTGAAAGTCCGATTTCTTTTTCAGGCAGATACATCCATACCTTATTCGGGATTCCAACTCGAGTCCACTCGATTACAAGCTGAGTGTCATGATCACTATACTGGGTGGGGCGAGTGTAGAAGCATGATAAGGATATAGAGTTGTAGCTCTAAATAGAGGTCGAATCGCAAGTCCTCTCGTGAGGTTGGCTGAAGGGTGAGGAAGGTGGGAGGCTCTAACCATGTCCAGGGTGTTCTCTCTCAAAATTGGTATGGAATCGAGCCAAACGTACTGTTACATCTCTGGTGCTTTATGCTACGGTTAACGACAGGCGTACAACTAGCCCTTTGCCACGATGAATTTCGCTGGCCTCGATCTGACACCGTCAGACAGGTGGCATTAGTAATATTAACAATTATTTTAGAATTATTTTAAAGAATAATTCTACCCTTTTTTTAATACTGACATCTTGAGGTTGTCAGAGCAAGAAAAGAAGCATTACAATTCGGTCTTACTTTATAAAAAACAAAATCGATTTCAAATTCTTTTCACCTCAAAATTTTTGTCGCCTTAGGCCCGGGCCTCATGAGCGTAAGCCTAAATCCGTCACTCTCTCTTTCGGATGGGTGGCAAAATTTATTTCACCTTCATTATATACGTAAATGCATAGGTAATAAAAACATATGTAAGATTTCTTTCAAAGAAAAGTGAGTTCTTTTGTGATTGGTAGCTCACACACTATAGGATTTGAAAAAGGTTCGGTAGATTAGATATTTTCTAAGTAGAGTGACTACTAAATTAAGCAAAAGAGTATCATGCGCTTTATTTCATAATTGACGAGAAACTGTATTCGAGCCAACTTTATATAAATATTTAAGGCTCCCAAAAAATGTACTTTTTAAAAAACAAAATGGAGGAATGGTCATAAAGTGGTCTGTAATACAAAAAAAAAATGTAGGAGCCAAACATTTTTTCGTTCTTATCCTAAGCGATGCTCCTCGCATAAAACACAAACGATTTTTATCCGGATGCATTCGATAAAAATGATCGGGGCTGCATTTTTCTATTCCCAAATCAAGTTCATTTCCACAAAGGGAGAGAACATTCCTTTTCGAACAGCAGACCATAATTTTCCCAACTTTATTATGCGAGGAACTATTTTATAAAAATAGCATGCAATAATCTCTGCTGGTATTCTATTCCGAATACCTGAACAATTTAAAAAAAATCTTATTTCAAAATAACAAGAAGCAGTTTATGTCCTTTCACATGAAGAGTTCTGCTCTGGATTTAGTTTTGGAAAAATAAATAAAAAGGCACAGATCGTTATAAAAGATATTTTTTTCAACATTTATTCAGATAAATCTTAAATTCCAAGGATGCACGGATTTCGTTACTAAACGAAACGCAATAATACAGAAACTTCTCTTACTGATGTTGAAAATTTCAAGTGTACGAAATGTAGAAAAACAAAATAAGCCAACTTTTGGAAGGAGATTCCTCTGCCATTAAGAGGAAAAATGTTAGAAATTCTGAGGAGAAATAAATTTATTTTTAGAGTATAACACACACACACACACACACACACACACACACACCACACACACACACACACCACACACACACACACACACACACACACACACACACACACACACACACACACACCACACACACACACACACACACACACACACACACACACACACACACACACACACACACACACACACACACACAGTGTGTTTCTCAAAGTTTAAATATTTTCGACCTAATTTTTAATGATAATTTTCATCGCATTCCCCTCCATACAATAACAATGTATTGAATGCAATAATAATGTTTGACGATAAATCTAAAATACGAACTGAATTATAAATCATACAAATTATTGAAATAAGATTTAAATTTTTGCATATGTTACTTTTAATTAATAGATATTTTAAGGTATCCGACTATATCTGCGGCAACTTTTTTTAAAAAAAATGGAGATATGGAAACTTTTTTTGTTGTTGTTTTTAGATTTGTTTAATACATTTTAAGAAAAAATAAATTGTGCTAGTCTATTTAAAATTAGTCCCTCTGCTTTGGATTACAATAAAATGATATTGGCAGTGCTTCTAATGAATTTACTTATTTCAGAAAAAAGGCGGGGAAAAATTTGAAAGGGCGTATTCCAGGAACGACGGAATTCATACCTAAGCAATGTTTCTTGTTTTTTTGTTAATGTGCTCTTTTCTATAATATATTTGCTCCCATTTTAGCTTTCCGTGTATATAATAGGAGCTTTTTAATTTTTTTTGCACGAATTAATCTGACATCTGGGTATCTTTGTACGCTATCAATGAACTGAATTTTGTGATGCTGGTTTATGTGTCCACCATGTTTAAGGATATATCGCACAACAGATAAGTAATTTTTTTTTAATATATTGTAATTCGAGACATTAAATTTTGTACTTTTGTTTTATTCTTTTCTTTTTTTAAAGTGAAAGAATCCAATTTCTAGGTTGGAAAACACGCTTCTTCTTTACCCCAATAGACAGCGAATAACGTGTGACTGTACGAAAAACGATAGCACTGGGGGTGAATGTCTTAGCTTTTAAACAGCAGTTAAGGGTTAATTCTTCGCAAGTCCCCTTGGATTTTGATTTTCGATAAACCCTTTTTGTAGCGCTCTACTACATTAAATGAACATCTCTGACAAATTTTAAATCTCCGTGACTAATTGTTGAAAAACGGGGATATTTATTTATAAAGCCCCTTGACCACTCTCACACTTCATTCGTTGTCGATTTTCGCAAAATCCCTTCTTTGCGAATCTCTTCTCCATGAAAGAAATATGTTTGCCAATTTCCATGTCTGTATGTCTAGTATACGAAGATTACTTAGAATTGGTTGCTGATGCAATATCACATCATCTCACCATAAAATGTGTCAGCTTTTGAGGAGATAAAGTTTCACTTTAAGTGGCATTTCCCATTAGGCGAATAAAAAAAAGCATTAAGTGTCAAACGATGCCTTGGAGGGTTCAAGAGAAAATATAAATGAAAGAAAATCTCTTAGAAGAAAATTTAAATAAATAATTTAGATATAATGTATTTAGGAATATATAATGAATTGAATATTCTAAAATTTTTTTAGTTTTAGAACGATTTACCTCATAATCAGGTAGGAATGTTGCTAGTATATGTTGATGTTGCGCACAAACTTAGAAAAATATTGTTACGTTGATCGGGGCTCGAGGATTTTATGCTATCAGTCTCAAAGAGCAAGACAGTTCTTCAAAGATGTTGAAAATGTACTGTAGAGAAACAATCCTGGTGGAAAACAGGGTACACAGCATTAATATTCGCTTAATAAATACCAAAGGGTTTTCACAACTTCTACAACGCTCAGATACAACTAGCAGCTTCTAAAAATACAAATACAAAATGTTTAAGATTATTCTCAGGCACTCGCTGGATAGTACAAAGTAGTCGCCAGTTTAATCTTCAACGGTCAAAACAATTCTAACTCATCTTTGGGGAGCGGATCCTATTTATAGTCGTCATGGATCTTTCTCGAAAGATCAGCTTACATCATAGATCGTGATATCAATAGATTTCTCCAATCATATCCAGTAGCATCTATTTGGTTACCAAGTCACTAAAAACGGTCATGAAGTCGCCAAGAATGATATCAACTTGGCTTTGTCGTCAACATTTCGCCAAGTTTCCATTGAATCGTCATTATACTGTAAGAGACGGCGTTGCTTGCGAATATTACAATTCTAAGATAAAATAAATACAATAGAGTAATATTATCGTATTACACATTTAGATATGAACTATTTACACTATCTTAAGTATCCATTACCTCAAAATTAGTAACAATATTTATAACCTTTCAATGTGTAAAAATTTGTATTGATTTTAATACTCACGCACATAAAAATCATTCATTGAGTCTTAAAATTTTAAATAAAACCTTTTATAAAAAATTTCATAAACTTCCAATTATAAAATATAGAATTATAGGAGAATTTTTAAGCAGCAATAGGGAAGATTTGAAGTAAATAAAGAATCATTAAACACTGTGATGGAAAGTTAACTGGTGAATGCAATAATTTTAAAAAGGTGCGGTTCTCTGGTATCCTCCGCTCTTCCACATTGTGACCCTCGAGCCAAAGCAATTGCCCATCCCTGATTTACACTAGTATCCGTCGCTTATCCTGTATAGCGGTTAGCGACGCTGACTTCTGTGTCATTGGACCTGGATTCAAATCCCGAAGGAGACATAGCCGCGGTAGCCTAATGGTCAAGGTAACTGACTCGGGCTGGCGTGTCATGAGTTTGAGCCCTGTACCACTGAAGACCCACCGTGTAGAAGGGCGATGCACGTCAAATCTGTGGAGAGCTCAAACGTTCCTCTCATTGGTGTGGTATGTTAGTTAGGAGGGGGGGGTTTGCTCGGGTGTCGTCTTCGTCACTTGACCATAGTTCAAAATTATGAGGTTCATCCCTAAAAGCCCTCGTATAGCTGAGCAATGAGACGCGATAATATTCATTCATTCATTCCTAAGGTGGAATGGATTTTTGTATAATGCCTTTGCCATGGAGGTACTCTAAGTAGCCATCGAGCAGAAAAATCTCTCGTGAAGTTGGTGGAAGGGAAAGAGAGGTGGACGGCTCCTGAACACCCCCATGATATTCTCTATCAAAATTGGAGTGGAAACGAGCCAAATAATAATTTCATCTGTGTGGTGCTCAAAACTACAGATAACGACAGGAGTAACTTATCCCTTTGCCATGATGAATTTCGTGGCCCACGGCGAGGCTTTTGCCAATCAGTTGGCATTAGTAACAATAACAACACTAGAATTCAAATGAATTAACGTAGTACTTTGGAAAAAAGGTATTCTAAACGGTATTGGGTAAATACCACTTACAGAAAAGTTAAAATTGTTTTGTCTCTTTGATTCTTTTCAATCGAAGCGCTCTCTTCTTTCTGCTTCTCTTATACATTCTTAAAGAAACCTTACGAACCGAGAAAAAAAAAACACTCTCCTAGGAAGCAAAAGCATCTCCTTCAAAATATCTTAAAGTTTCTTTTCAGATTTCTAAAGAACCATTTCAACAATCTAAGTTTTATGATATCTGCTATCTAGTTCCAAAAGTTAAACAAAAAAGTCTTGAAAAACATATTTTCTTGCTCTGATCTTACTTCTAGCGGAACAAAACAAATTACTCGCTGCATTCAGCACGCCATTACCTCGGTACTATATCCCTATCTAGTACAACACTTACTTTTGTGTTGTGATGGGTGCAGAAAAGCCTTTCCTATTGATTTTCTGAAACTGGGACACAAATAAATCAGAAGAGGAAGGTGGAAGAGAAAAAAAAATGCAGGAAAACCTCGGTGAAGCTAAATTTGACATCTCAATTCCTTTGGAAGAAAAAGAAGTGTGAATGATAAATACCGGGGGTCCGTAAAGTATGGCTTCCCATTCAAATATTAAGGTATCAGACTATGTTCGGAACTGTGATTTTGAAAAAGCGTACAAACTAATATTTTTTTAAATATTTAGTGTCATTTAGACTAGAATACATGAATAAAATTGTTTTAAGAATATTATTAGATAAATAATTTTTTAAATGCAATATATTTTTCGGCAAAAAAATTAACATAGAATTATCTATTTTCAAAACATTCTCCTTTTACGAAAATGCTTCTACAATGGCGTTTCTCAAGCTGTAAAGCCCTTGTTAACCCTGTTATATTTCCTAAATCCTTAATTACGTTGCTCATCTAGACGATTACATCTTTTATATTTTTTATATAATTGCAATGATTCAGTCAATTCTTTTAAACATTTTGATTTATTTTCTTAGATGACACAGAAGACATGCATGTACAACACAAACTTTACATAACTGATTCTATAAGCTTAAAAAGCTCAGATATCTTTCAGCGCCATCTATTCATCTTACATTTAATTTATAGCAAACCCGTTCAAAGAAACATAATCACACATAGGTAATTACGCGTTTCTCCCTCTAGAGTATCATATATGCAATTTTGCTTTCTTTCTCTGATGCCCATGGTCGCACAGGTGTGATCTGAATTCGAAAGTTTTAATATTAATTTTTACGAGGCACTAGTTAGAGGTTGAAGTATGTTTCTTCGAATAATGTTTGACAAAACTTTGAATTTCAATATGCGTTTTCCCTCCGTTTTTTTAAAATTAGATCCGGGATATTTAGGAATGTAAGCAACTGTACATGTTTAAAATTTTCAAGAGAATCGGCCTTTAAAGGTTCGTGATTTATTGCGCTCTGATTTCTGCTTATATTTTGACTAAAATGGTAACATATGGAAAGTTTATTAGTTTATTGGGCATCACACAGGCATTCATGATAGGAGTTTTAGAATGTATTTTATCTGTGGTTTTTATTTACAACCGTAATTTTAATATTCAAAAAGCAGATCTTCATAGAACAAACGTGGCAGTAGGTAGAATAGTGGTTAGATCATCGGATGCCAAACCGGAAGGCCTAGATTCGATGCCCGATGCCACCAAATACTCGCTGAGTACACACGGAGCACGTGCTCGTTAAATAAGTGGGTCCGAATGGTGTCGCCATCTATTGTGAGCAAAATCGTAGTGTCACCTTCATGGGCTCACCGTTTAGGCTAACGACAGGCGTATTTTAGCCCATTGCCATGATGAATTTCGTGGGCCTCGATCTGACTACGTCAGACAGGTGGCATAAGCAACAACAACAGAACAAACGCAATGACTAATTTTTAACAAAAAGAATTGTTTGTTCTTACTGATTCATTTTTAATTTTGTGACGGCTGGGTGGCGTGGTTGGTTTGTCACTGAAGTTTGCGGGATTGACCCCGGCCCAAGTCGGTGGATTTTCATGATGCAGAAAATTGACAGTGGCCATGTCGTATGATTATACGGCATGTAAAAGATCCCCAGAGTGTCTGTTTGGCTTGGATGCTCTCGGCAAAATTAAATCCTAGAACAGGTTCGCATCGTCAAGAGCTCAAGTGCCTCCCTCTATGGAGGAATCTGGACGCCAAATTTGCTTGCTGTAATTGGTATCGCCTATATGGTGCAGCGCTAAAAAGTGATACCAGCTACTAGAGAATGTACTAGGTCTGCAAAGGTTTAAAGTACCAATGCGCAGCCCCATTGAAAATTTTTTTTTAGTTTTGTAAAAAACAAGCTATATATATTATTATATTCTCTTTTTCGTTGCTATCGCACCCAGAGTTGCAATAGCCATCAGAACAGAAAATATAATACTAATGTAATACAAAGAAAGCAATGTGAGCAATATAACAATTAATTAAAAATAAAAAAATAATATCTTAACGTTTATTTAAAAGATTGGTATCAGTTTAAGCCAGAACATTAGTTTATGTGAGAGGTGTTGTACTATTTTTTGTTAGTTACTGTTTATTCATTAATTATAAATTTCATTATTCTAATAAAATAGTAAATTAAAGTAGAAATCACATTCTCTGAAATTAGAGCATCCCAGGTTGGATTCTAATCTACGACCTTTCGATTAGAAGTCCAATAAGCTATCCATTGCGCTGCAGGGACAAAATACGAAATTTTCCTTTTCATATATAGCATTGGACTATTATTTTGTGTGTTTGTTACTATTTATTGATTTTTTAATTTAATTAATGAATAATATTTGAAAAAACTGTACTAACATCAAGTGTCACACACTACAAGTTTAAAAAATGTATTTGAACTAGGGTTTGGAATCCCGGGTCAGATTTTCAATTCCGGGATTACATTATCCAAATCCTGATATTCCGGGATTGGTCCTGGAATAAGGATTGAACTATCTATTAAAATACTTACATGTTAGGATATTTGAAATTGCATAATAAAACTGAAAATATAATTAAAAACTAATTAAATATTAGTTAAATGAAACAAATAAAAAATTTATTCATCTTAAGAAACAAATAAAAATCGTACATAATGAAATTAAAAAAAAAAGCATTTCTTCATTTCTTGTGTTTCTGTAAATAAGCTTATAAAAACACAACTCCTCCAGCGTTTCATCGTTGGAACGGCTTCTTATTTTTGTTACAAAATGTCCTGCTGAAGAAAATGCACTTTCGGATTCTTTACTAGTAGGTATTATCTTCATTAATAGGAGTATGCTCTTTTCAGGTAGTCACCACGTCTCCATCTATTTTTTTTTAAAAAAAGAGACATTTCCTTTTGAATTTTAGATGACAGTGTCCCAAATCTAATAGACTGTATTGGTGCATATACCTCTTTGATAACTTTATATAGTACTTCTGCTACACTTAATGGTTTTTATATTAAATAGATACAGTTATTGAATCATAATGTGAACCAATTTCAAGTGTTACCTCATTTGAAATTGAAGATCCAGTTGCATGAGCTGTTAGTAATGTAATGGGATTTGAAGTGTCTCAAGTCTTCCAAGCAGGTCCTCTATTAATTAACGGCATTTAATTGAAGAAGGAACTGTGACAAAATCTATTCTTGAGATGTTGCTTATACTATTGTGTAAGCATTGCAGAGAGCCACTAAGATTTGTGCGACGTTGTCCCATACGAGAAATAAGAGCTGTGCATTTATTTGTTTTTACCTATACCACTTATAACTGCACACAAAAAATTCCATGTACATATTTCCTAAACAAAATATAAATTTTTGAAGAATTAAATTCTTACAAAATTTTTATGTGAACATTTTTTAAAATATATTTTAGACAAAAATTAAATCCCGGAATTAGTTATTTTAACTCCGGGATTTCCGGATCGGAAAAAAACTGGGATCCCGTTGTTTCGGAATTCCGGCTCTGAAAACACTACTAGATATCTTCCAAAGATTCTAATTGCTTCTGTCCAAGTTAGCTGACACCAAATATCCTGAGGGTGAGAGAAATGTCCGTTTTCTGACCCCACGCGTGATGGGAAAAAAGTTACAGAAGAAAAATAAGAGAAAACGTATCAAATTTCACGGTTTAACATACACACTCTCCTCGAACCTTTCAAGGTTCAACATGTAAGAAAACTGAGGTTATACGTATACAGTACAAAAAAAGTACACTCCTCTAGTACGCATTGCCGGTACTTTAAACACCCAGCGCTACATCTCCGAGGTGTTGGAGTCAGTTGTCCTTCCTTACCTTCAGGGCTTGGCCACAACCATATTTCAACAGGATAATGCGTGACCACACGTGACACGCATTGTCCAAAGGTTCTTCGTCAATCACCAGATTGAATTGCTTCCCTGGCTGGCTCGCTCTCCGGATCTTTCACCGTAAGAAAACTTGTGGTCCAGGGTTGCTCAACGATTGACCCAGATTACACCCCCAGCTGCCACACCAGATCAACTTTGGCAACGTGTGGAAGCTGCTGGGTCTGCTGTACCCCAAAAACACATCCAAAGTCTCTTTGAATCAATACCGAGGCGTGTGGCAGCGGTGATCTCCAACAATGGAGGCTACTCTGGCTACTGATTCTGGCAGGAACCACAATTCACAGAAGTCTATACACTTAATCATTTGATACTTGATCAACATGTTATCTACAAAATAAATTTTGTTGTGCTATCTCTTATCTTTCTTGGTGTTGCATTTACGCTTTCTAGCAGTGTAAATATATAGAACTAAAAGTGGAACAGAGTACATGCAGATTTCTCTTTTCACACAATTAAATCTCTACAGCAATAACATTAAGCAATAAACGCAATAGGTATAAATTTATATTTTGAGTTATCTTTAGATTTTTTTGTAATTGCGTAAATGCCCACAATTCTGAAGATGTTTGTCAAATAAGGTCCATTACAAATTTATCAACTTCCATCCACTCAAACATTGACATGTTTGTTGAGTAGGGCAGAACGCCACTAAGAATTGTACTGCGAGCCATACGTGGCACGCGTGCCATATTTTGTTGACCACAGAGTTGGACAAACGATTGCGGTAGAGAAGGAGTGTGTAAATAAGGCCCTCAAAGTACCTCCTCAGTAGGTGTTCACTGGGCGTTAAATCAGGGGATCTAAGAAGCCAGAGTTCATTCTCACCAACACGTCCAATCCAGCGATACGGAATTTCATCGTTGAGATTGTAGCAACTTGGGAAGGACCAATGAGGGGATGCAATAAACAATACAAACTTGAGTTTGTGGTTCTTTTCCTATATCTTTCATGTGTGTTCGTGTAATAGTTTTGAAAATATTGCCTTTTAAAACAAATGAATCATAGGTACTAACCCTGTTTTTTTGTAAAAATATTAGGGGGAAATGCAAATAAAAAAATATGTTTCCTTGCGATAATTGCAACTCATAAAGCGACGTGTTTCAAAAGGTAATCATGTTTAAAATCCATCTTCACTTATTCCGTGTTTTGAGAAGTGAAACCATGCAAGAATAATGTCCAATTAACGACGCTATTCATCAAGCTACAACTCTCGATAAAACATATTCCCTTCAATCTCACCCAAAGAAAGGAGCAAACTTTGAAAATAATTAACTTCCTCAAATGCATTTTTAACGTCTTGTTACTTTCAGTGGCTTTCATTAATCTCTGTTGTTTTTCCATTTCGCATTCTTCCGGTAGTAAATTGTATTTAATTTATCTTTCAGTCACTAATGAGGCTCCTATCTGTCCGTCTGCCTAAACTTCCTCGAAATGTGCACTGTTAAGAACGATAAATACCGTCTCATGACTCCTCACGTTAAAAGACAAACCATATTTCATGCTCAGTGCGCAACGAACTTGGAAAATTCGAAAGGAAATATAGTCAACTCTCGATTATTCAAACCTACAACCTTCGATTATACGAACCTTCGATTATACGAACCTTCGAAGTATATACTCAGTCCCTTGAAAAACTCTTGATATTTCGAACTGAAACAATACGTTTTGGTATACTCAATATTTCGAAGTAAAATCTGTGGCTGACCAGACAACAACACACGATAATTCGACGAGATCTAATAAAACTCTCTACAATTCGAATACTCTGTATTATGTACAGTTCTGTAGCGAACAGGTTGGAGCTTACAAGTTTTGCACTGTAATGTCTTTGCGTGTCTCCCCTGAAACATAGCCTCTTTGATGACCATCTGTCTGCTACACCTTCTTTGTGTTTTTCGGTTCCTCAGGTGAAAAGACACTTTTATTGCTTTCCTTCTTCATGTGACCAATAGACCAACCGCACCTGTTGTCAGCTGTCCATATATTTCGTTTAACACGTGGCCTTTCTACACATGTGGTTAGAAAGTATGGTCCTCTATTGTGAAGAAGAGATGCGTAGAATTGTGTATATGCATGTATTGAATGTATTCCTTTAATACAGGATTTTAACTTCTGTATAATATTTATACTGTATATTATGTACTTTTTAAAAATACTTTAAAATAATGTTTTACAAATGTACAATTGTTGTTTTATAACATAGTATCAAATAGCCCTGCTAGATGCTATAGATTTCGAAGTAGAGTTCCTTATTCTTTCCTAAGTGATAAACAGTCCTAATCTACGAGAAAAAAAATGCTCTCTTCAAACTTTCGATAAAAAAAATACTTAACTCTCCCATTGTCGGAAAACATCTTGACAATCTCAGTTTTATGATGTTTCCTCGCAGCTTTCTAATGTAAAAAGTCCTTCTTACGACTGGAGCAAAAGATGTTTTTCTTCGTTGTTTAAGATTTTTTTTAAGCAGAATAAAACGCGTTTTAACTTTCCATACTCCGTTACCTAGCTATAAGATCCATTTGCTCCCGTATCACAGCTATTTTTTTATGCTTGGGCCAAAAAGGAATTTACATGGCTTTTCTTCTTTGATTTTTCAGATCTGGAACAGCAATAAAACGTCAGCTCTAAATCAATCGAAAAGAAAAATAATGTAAACATTTAAATTCAAATTAGATGAATTATTTTTAAAAAGAAATGTTGAATGGAACCCCCATTGGAAATAATCGCGATGCCACGAACTTTCTTCATTAAATTAGTGAAATTTCGCTTAGCACGAAATTCATGTTACTGAAATATTTTTTCGTGTTAAAGGATGCTGCGAAAAAAAACTTGTATTCAAGAAAACTAAGTTTATTAGAATACAATTTGTTGACAGAAATATGTATGCATTCATTTCCTTAATAAAAATCAGTGAAAATAATATTAACAAGAACTTATAATGAAATTTAATACAAAATGTAGCAATACCAAAATTTTTACAGATTTCCGTTTTCGATCAGTATTCTTAAGAAATTCTATCTTCATTATTTTAAGCGAATGAGCAGTTTGCCCCCCCCCCAAAGCTCTTTGCCATTGTGTTCGTAAAAAAGTTCTGAAATAGAAAAAAAAGTCAATCAAACTAACTTATTTTTACTCACACTGCGATGTACTCTTCATCGAATTTCAAAGCCAAGTGATGAGAGATGAGATTCCTTGTGTGGCATTTGTGGGGGTGGAGGGTAAAAGTAGCTTAGATATGCAAAATTAACTCGTGTCACAGGCTATTCCAAGGGCATTTCAAAGCCAAGTTAGTCTCCTTTCCACGAAAAATGTGAAACCACCTCTGTTTCATTTCACACCCCTCTTAAAGCTCACCTGCACATTTGGCGTTTTCCGTATTTTGTTCATTTCCCGAAGGGAAATCTTTTCGTGTCCAAAGACAAAAATGTAAGAAAATACATAGTAGTTTTTCGCGGGACCTGTGCAATTTCGTGTTAACCGATATTTCGTCTTAAGCGTTTTCGCTTTAAACCTGTTTTACTGAAAAATACTTATAATGGTGTGACATTTGAGATTTAAAATATTACAACCAGAGAAAAAAATCAGCCATTATGATTTTTTTGCTTAGCTTTCTATAAGAATTTAGTCAAAAGAGAGAAAAATAAATTATGTGTGAGTTTTTAGATAATGATATTTCCCTCTGTTATCTTTAAGGTAATAAGCAACTGCTTTACGGACTATTTCCTGAGCAAAGGCTATTTGGAATCACCGTTAGCTGATTTTTTCTCAACAGCGTCCATTACGTGCAGGAGAAACATAAAATTCCCATCATGACCCTTCCAATTTCCTCTATTTCCACAAACCAGATTAAGGATACAACATCGCCGTATTTTACCACGACATTCTTTTCTTTGATGAGAAAGAAGCATTAATTCACGCAGCGGGGTTCGATAATTCCAATTGAGAACAGTTCAAACGTCTCTGTCGTAATAAAAAAAAATCTCATGATTTTTTTAAATTCTATATTTTTATAATGTTACGGAACAAGCTCGCACCATTTTTATCATGACTGAAGAAGTCCACATTATGTTTTGCTTTTTACTACATTTCACCCTTCTTACCTGTTTCCTTAAATTCGTCTTCCATTAATTCATTAGTTCCATTAATTCATTAGTTCCATTAATTCATTAGTTTGGTAATTACAGTTTATTCATAATTCCCCCCATGTTTCGAAGCACTGTAGTAAAAACACTAAGACGAGAATACAGCAAAAAAAGGACATATGAAAGGATACAGAAACAATCAAACTTTTATTTACATGTACTCTGTCACACAAAAAAAATATGTGCACCCATAAGATATCGAGTGACTATCATGAAACTTGGCAAAAATATAGTAAGAGATCTGCAAAAGATCAAAAATTGGATGCCAATGAGACAAGAGTAAGTGAACTTTTTGTACATGAGATGCGCAGCTGGGAGAGTATAAAAACATGATTTCTCGTGCCATAGGGTTATTCCAACAAATCTATTGAAAAGAAAGGACGGTATTGTGACTAGGGATACCTCGGAGACGTAACCGGTGATAGTACGAACAATTGTTGGACTTTGAGAGAGGGTGTACAGTAGACCTAAAAGAAGCTGGTTGGTCAAATAGACAAATCAGCCACCATCTTGGTCGGAGCGATATGGTAGTTGCTTGGTGGTGGCCAAAATGGGTCACGGAAGGGACAGCTTACCATCGCGAAGGATCAGGACGCATCAGGAACACAAATGCGTGCGATGATCTGTTACAACTTGGAGGTCACAGGTGTAAGAAGGTTCGGAGAAGAAGCAGATGTGTAAGTTTAAAAATAGTTACTTCTATTATAGATGAGACACTTTATGAACGATTCACAACTTATTCCTTAACCTTGGGAGCAATCTTAAGTCCAAATTCTTAATCTAACTTATGAGATTATTCAAAAAGACTTATATTTGATCGTCGTTCCATATACAACTCCTTCCCGAACAACGATTGCTTGGTAAAGATTCACTTCTATTTCTTTTCACAACTCTGCGTGGATACAAACCTGGATATTAACTTAAATCCGCACAATTTACTAGTCGCAATTCACTTTTTAGTGTTCCAAGATTTAACGATTAACCTCAAACACTCCAATTCCAGGGTTTAAATAGCATTTACATTAGAATAACATCAAGTCATCTTTATGAAGTGGTTTTAAGCTAAAATCACAGTTAAATAATAGTTTTCCCAAGAGGATTAGTGGCTGTCAACTCAGGTTTCATCCTCGACTTTTGACCCAGTTACAAAACAACCAGGCCCGTCGCCAATTGCCCTGCTGTTGCTTTATAGTGCGACGTAAATATAAATAAAGTAATTCCATTGTACAAATTATACAACTGTTCAAATTGTAAAACTGTAATTTACACATGCCAGACCTCAGATTTTGATAAACTTGCCACTCTTGCAGATTCCTAGAAAGTTGAGCATTTAATTCCGTTGATTGTCAATAAGTGTTCGTATGAAACAACGAACAACCTTGTTTCCATTCAACCATTCCAGCCTTGGCAATCATTGATATATTTTTCTTTGCAAGCCTTCAATAATGCTCTATCGCAACCGTATTGGCAAAATTTTCTGGAACGAAGCACAATTCACCGCGTACGACACATGCGAACTCGGAGTCACCAAATTGGCGAGTTATCTTGAACGTTGGCATTGTAGCGATATAGTACGTAATATAAATTTATTACAGCATCACAAGAAAGTTTTAGAGAAAATAATTTTTTAAATCTGTTATATTATTTATAAATCTGTTATATAGGTATATTTTCCAGCTTGAAAATAATCTCTTGGCTTTCTTTTTTTGATTTTCTTTTTTTCATTATTTGGCTTGTTTCGTACAATGATATGATCATTATCCAAGTTTTAAATATTAATTTGTTACTTATTCACTTTTTGGCAAGCTATTATTAATCATAGTCCGAAATTCTGAAAAATGCATGAAATAACTGCATGTGTATACGTAACTTGCTAAAACAATAAAACCATTCCATGTCTATTACATTCGAGACAATTACTTCCCATATTCCTTCCTTTTTTCTTTTCCTCGTTCGGAATCCTGATTTTTCTGGGGTTTTTTCATACCCCCCACTGAATTGCTTCTTTGGCAAAGAAAGAAATACTGAGTGGGTCTGTGAAAGTAGACCCTGAATAGAAATTCTCTGTTATTTTTTTTCTTTTATAGATTAGCTTGCAATAAATGCTCCTATTGTTGAGGAAAAATTACAGTGTTTTGTCTGAAGAAGTGATATTAGGAGTAAATGTCTACAAAGCAAGTACTAAGCGGAGAGGAAAGGCAGTATACATGAGTAATAGTTAGGTATTAGTAAGTCTCTTTTTGTTATGGATGGTGACAATATGGGGAACTTTGTACTTATTGACTAACAAACATTTTATGTGACATTTATTTGTTTTCTCAGAGATCTTTTACCCTTTTAACTCGATAAGATAACATGCTACCAGTGGTGTAATGTACACCCCCGCAACTCTCGCGATACGGGAGGGCCCAGGATCTAAGGCTAAGGTTTTGCAATCCTTTGTAAGATCCAGCTTGAGGCCCAAAACCTGACTTTTCAGGAGGGAGGGGGCAAATATTCTCCGTTACGCCACTGCATACTACAGTACCTACAGAATTAAATAAGAGGGAAGGCTTCATAATATTGTGGACAATATTGTTTCTTTTTAAGAAAGGAAACATATTTTTTTTATAACTTTGAAAGTTATCACAGCTGCTGGTTAAACATTGTATTATTGTTAATATACCAGCGTGTAAAACTTAAGCAACTTTTCAGATTGTACTTTAATTCCAAAACTAATCATCTGTCTGACATGAAATTCACTCTACAGACACCCAAAGTAGCATTTAAAAGATGGTGAAAGCATAATAGCCAAAGAATGTATCATAGGCATACACTATGGAACGAAGCAGAGCACAGTTTTTGACAGAATGACAGTAAATAACATTGTATGTGGCAATGAGAAATAACAGCAATACAAAGTCCCTTAGTCATGTGGCCTCCCCTATCCACAATGGTTGCGGGACACCTTTAGTCCACACTCAATACCAAATTATCCAACAGTTCTATAGGTAAAAGTTTCCGACCATCTGTTTCATCTGTTTGTTGTACTCCAGAAAATACGATCTTGCTTTACCAGGGGCTTCCCTAAAACATTCCACACTTTCAATGCGATTAATATCAGAAGAGCACGTTGATCCTCACTGTTAATATTATCAGTTTCCAGAAGATTCTCAACAATAGAGGTTTTGCGTGGACGAACTTTGTCCTCCACAAAAATAAAGTCTGGACCAATGACAACTCGAAACAGACGCACGTGTAGGAGGATATTTTCATCACTGCAACGATCTCCGGTGAGCCACTGTGAAAAATATGCAGCTACCTTCTTCCATTCAACATAATAACTCCTCATACAAGTACTCTAAGGCACTTCCTCTTATGTTAATCGGATGAAACTGTGTTCTGCCTTCCTCCATATAAAATGGCGCTGAGAACCATTGGTCAAACCGAAACGACCCCTCAATAAACAAAGCCTTGCTCCATTGAGTAGATGTCCAGTCTTTGTGTTCTTTTGACACCAATGTAAACGGTGCCTCCGATGGGCAGCTGTTAATGGCACCCCGCGTTCCGGACGATTAGTGGTTAGGCCATCTTTATGCAGACGTCTTACCACAGTAAACAATATATTGGTTATCATTTACCATTGTTTTCCTCGGTCAATCATCACCAGCTTTTCTAAACATTTGAAAAAGGCTTTCCATGCTCTTGAAAAACTACACTTTTGTCAATTCCAAACTTTAGTGCTATACTCTCTTCCATCAAAATACTCCTCTCTTTGAGCTTCGAATCTTATTAGAAAGATTGCCACCAAATAAAGGTTGACTTCAAACTTTGATTATCCTGGTAATGGTTTCTGCGCAATCGAATAAACACAAAGTTTCAAATCATTTAGACTTGATTCGCTCCTTTTCTATTTACGAAATTAAAAAAGAAATTTATAAGCAGAATTGTTTTAAAAAACACAAACTTAATTCAAAAATACACATTGCATGACGCAAAACTGCATTGCTTTATATAATTCTAGATTTTTTTCGAAATTAAAATAAATTGTTTTCAATGGCTCATAGAAGTTCCTTACATATAAGTAATTGCAATAAAGGAAACACACATTCCGTTTTTTCATATATTAATGTTTAAATAAAATAAATCAGTAGATGCTTAATGAAAGGGAGTCATTATCAAGATACTAAAAATAGATTTTCATAAACCGTCAAAGTTACAGTATTGGAGAGAGTTCTGTGGGTTTTCAACACGTGCACTTTAATGCGTTGTCGATCCTTACTAAGAATTCGGTTTAAATAATTAGATTAGTATATTATTGATGGTTTATATACATTTTTTGTATTATAGTATTTTTAAACTTGTAAAACTTTCAACATGATTAAAGAAAAAGTGCACTTAATACATTATACGCTATATAAGTTGCAAAAAGAGAATAACGCATTGGAGGGGGGAAAAACTTATGTGGCGCGTTTAAATTCGATGTTCTTCAAATCTTGCTTGTCATAAAAGGAAACTTTTTTTGGACCACTTGGTGACCGGAGATGAAAAATGGATACTGTATTAATACTTGGTTAGCAAAAAAGCTTGTTTACAAAGGGGAGATACCACCACCCATATCCAAAGCTGGCGTTTATCAGAAGAAGGTTATGTTGCGTTGTTGGTGGGATCTCAAGGGTATAGTAAACTTTTAATTGCTGAAAGAAAATGAAGCGGTCGATGCTGATCGTAACTGTTCGCAATTCGGCGTTTTGAATAAAACCATTCAACGTAAACTTCCTTTTTTGACAACAGAAAGGGTGTAATTCTTCATAACGACAACGCTAGACTACATGAGGCAAGAAACACCACACAAAAAATGCAGAGTTGGGATGGGAAACTTTAGCTCAACCAGCATATTCTCCTAATATTGCACCATCTGACTATATCATCTGTTCAGGACACTGTAAAACATTTTGATGGAAATGAATGAAAATTACGAGGATTTCCAAAAGTCAGTGGAAGAATAGTTTGCCTCTGAAGCAAAGGACTTCTTTTCCAGGGTGTTAGACCAGATATCAGACAGCTGTAATTAACAAAGGACATCAGATTTTAAATTAAATTTTAAATGAAAAGTGAATAAGAAATTGTTTCTTCTTCAGAAAAAAAACGACAGAACTTTCCTTTCCACCCAACACACGACAAAAGCTTCTGAGGTTGGGTAGATGGATCAATAGATGAAGAAATGTGACTTACAGTAGAGCCTCAATCCAGCAGAGGCCTGGAGTCAAATCACGTTTTCATTCTTATTTTTTAACAAGCGAAACGATAAATCCCATTCTCAAAGAGAGAAATGTTTTCCTTCTTTTTCTTCCCTAATTTCACTTGTTTTTCCCCAGACCCATTCCATCACTCTTCGACAAACAACAAGAGAAATAATGAATGGTCTGAGGTGGAGTGGAAATTTACGTTCTTTTTTCTTTTTGAGGTGCTCTCCCGCGATAAATGGCAGTAACTCTCAGCCGTGTTGAGAAAAATCATCGTCCGAGGCGTTAATTGAGAAAACTTCTAATGGATTTTAGTAGTACTTACAGTTTTTTTAATAGCAGTAGTTAAGAATCATTCCCCCGTTTCGCATATTGTAGGTTGGGTGGAGAAAAGTACTTTTATCAGATTTGTTATTTGTTCATGTTCTCTGGTGTCCAAAATTAAGGTTACCTTCACAAAAAATGCAATAACTTTGCATATAAATTTTTATTTGTGATGAATTTTTGTACATACGCTTTCATACTCTGAGAAAAGTTATGCTGACAAATAAAATTTTAATGGGGGTTACTTGTTGTAATATGCAAATTGGATCAAAACTTATGAAAAGACGATGTGTAATAATTAAAAAACTCAATGTCTAATAAAGAATGTGACCACACCTTGCTGTTATACAGGCTTCACAACAAACTCTCGAACTACAAATTATCCGCCCATCCGGTAAAGTGACTGCAGTGGCGTAGAGCCTGGGTTTGAATCCCGGTGAAGGCATGGATGTTTATAAACGAATAATGCCTTTGTGGCATGGGGCTACTCTAAATAGCAGAAGAACCGCAAGTGCTCTCGTAAAGGTGGCGGAAGGGGAAGAGAGAGAGAGATGGGACGCTCCTGACCACACCCCCAGGATGTTCTTTCTCAAAATTGGGGTAGAAACGAGTGAAAATAAACTGTCACCTTTTTTCTCGGTCCATCGACCACGGGTGTGAGAAAGTTAGAGTAAAAAACAAATGTGACGGGTCTATCCACGTACCTCCTAATAATGCTCTTGGGAAAAATCTTTCTTAAATTATTATTAAATTGAAAACTTCCTCCAGAAGAAGAAGAAGAGGTCTGAGTAAATTATGTTGTGTATTAAGCTTTAACTTTCGCTTCGAAGAGAAAGGTTAGAAACTAAGGATAGCAGTGATAATTAAATAAAGAAAGATAGACAAAGTGTTCAGTAAATTATCTGATTAATATTTAAGATTAAATTTATCAATTAGATAATTAAATCGGATTAACGTTGGCTTGAAGTAGATCAAGTCGAACGTATCTTCAATTATTAAAATGTGCACGGCTAAGACATTCCTAAGGTGAGTTATTAAGTATTTTATTGTATATTAATTATATCGTCTTCATCACTCTTGCTCCCATAGTTAATTTAAGGTGCATTTCCTAATCTTGGGATGTTAAAGTTTGTTAGGTTGTTGAGGATTGTAAATAAATTGTGTTTGTTTTGACCTATGGCTACTCTTCCTTCTAAATGTTGTACACTGCTGGTTGGGACAGATTAACCATCAAACAGACATGATCTAAAGTTAACCACTTTTATTCATCCTTTAACACGAAAGAGAATTTATGAGAATGCATTCTGTTAACTAAACCCGAGGAGCAATAAAACTTATTAGATATAAAAAAAAACACTTATCTTATTTATTATCTTGAACGCTGTTGCTGCCAACTTGCTAATTCATCAGCAGTAAGGTGGACGATTTCCACCTTTCTATGAATCCTTCCCTTTGGAATTAATATTACGAAGGGCAACCACTGGTCACTCACACTATGATTTCTTCTTAGGATCAACTTTCAATCATCACTTTGCCTACTCCACAACTAGCACTTAAATAGAAGTTTTCATTTGCATAAAATTAGGTCCTCTCAACGGAAAGCGGTTTTCAACTAAAATCACAGTTAAAAAAAGCTTTTATTTATGAGGATTAGTAGAATCCCAAATAGATCCCACTACAACCAGCATGGTGCTCAAGGCTAGGAATGACGACAGGCGTATAATCTAGCCCTTTGGCATGATGAATTTCGTGGACCTCGATCTGACAGCGTCAGACAGGTGACGTTCTTAAGAATAACATTAACAATTGGGTTGTTAATTTCATCTTGTGGCAACAATCCCCACTATTCTATAAGCTCAGACTTTAACATCTGGTGCCTTTTTGGAGGGTATTGCAATTAAACAATTGATCTTCTTAAAACATCTCGAACATGCTGAAAGGATTTATTTCAGGAGATTTTGCTAGCCATTCCTTCCTGCAAATAACCTCTTTTTTAAGAAAATCTTTGACAAGATTAGCTCTGTGCGGCCTCGCATTATCGTCCATAAAAATAAATTCTTGACCAATTAGTCCTCGGAACAGTCTCACAAGAGTTTCAAAAACATCTTTATATCACTGTGCAGTAATAGGACCCACATCAAAACCGTGTAGCGGTGTACGGCCGTCTATCATAATGTCTCTCCAAACAAGAAATCCGCAACTAACAAACGATCGGATTCTCTCATATTAGAACGATGATAGCGAGTACCAGACTCTCACCAAATGAAAACTCGACGAGAATTACTGTAGATACAGAACTTGGATTCCTCAGTGAAAAACATACGGCCCCACTCTTGATTAGCTTAAAAAAAAAGATACATGTTCTTGGTTTCATTAAAGACGAGCTCTTTTCTCTGATCGGTTAAGGGGACACATTCACCATACATACTTTAAAGAAAATGAGGCATATTTCTTGAAATAGCAGAAAATTTATGTTGTTAATGTTAATTTTGGACACTATTGATATTTTCTGTTTCTCGTGTTATTTCAGCGTAAACGGTTTCTATACATGCATTTCTCCTACCTAGCTCTAAAGCAGTGATCTTCAAACTTTATCGACTCGCGGAACCCTTAAAATATAATGTGTTTTTGGAAACTAAACCTTAGAAGAGAATATATACTGCTATTTGTAAAAAATGCCACACCATGAAGGAATCATCAGAATTAAATGAAATTTAATGCACAAATGACGTATTAGTATAAATAAATGATGAAATCTTTAAATTATGTTAATGATAAATTGATCTCCAGACTTTTTAAGGTGGCTAGCATTTTAATTATCATTAAATATGGTTAAGTTATTCACGGAAAAAACTTTTCGTTAATGCTTACAAAAAGGATATAATGTTGCAACATACCATAAAATACTTCATCTAAGTGTGTAATTATGTAAATTTTTATTTTCTCATGAAATAACAAGCTTTACAAAAAATAAGAAAAGAGGGAATGCTTTATTCAATTGCAGACTAATGGAAGAAGAGTTTTGCTAAATATTTCCCTCCACCATTTGTAAGTATACCTTTTTTCAATATTATAAAATATATATATATATATCCGTAAGAATAATTAAATTAGACCTAAAATTAAATTCACTATACAATACTTAACTTCTATTTTCCGTTACAACACTTAACTTTTATTATTAGGTCTTAAATTAAGCACCCAATTATTTTGTGGAACAGATGGCCTACACAGAACAATTTTAATCCTGGATCATTATTTTTTAAGCCTCGTATGTCATGCTTGACTTTCAAGTATAACTTCTCTCTAAGAAAGGTACTTAGAACATCTGGACATAAGTGGTAAAATCCACTTAGTTTTCACTTCAGCGTCCGTTTTAATCTCGGCGACAGACGTATAGATTGCACACTGAATAAAGCCATTTTTTTTAAAAAACAACAACTTGGTGTTGATTTTAAGCGACGAATCACTTTATGTTAAACAAGTTACTAACATATGAAGATAAAAAAAAAATTCTGCTCAATACTTTTTCAAAACTTTTTTATTTTTGCAACACACGATAGATTAAATTTTCTCAACTCTAAAACCGGAAAAAAGTAAATCACAAATATATAAAAATAATTACAGCTGTGGGGAAAAAAGGCTAATTTCAACACAGATATCATTTAGAGACCCTTGTGATCATTTGATCATGGTAATGAGAATACTCTCGGCATTATTTCGTGCGGAGTGATGAGCCATTAGGAAGTGTAAGACAAGTATCGTACTTGTGTTCACCATTACAAAGTCTTCTCTTTAATGCGCAGGTTTTTCGGTATTTACAATCTATCGCAACCATATTGGAGACCTTAACAGTACTTAAGCACTAAAACAGTACTTAAGCAATCATATTGGTGTCATTTAATAAAATCCCACGAATTTCTAAAAATGAAATACGCCGAAAGAAAAGAAAAAGATCATGTAGTCGAAAAATACTATGTGAAAAATAATTAAAATAAAGTATAATCAATAATAGAAAAAGAATAATTAATTATATTTAAATTTTTATATTGTATTATTAGTTTTCTTATTCAATTTTATTATTTAAGTATTTGATAAATCCCAGACTTGCATTTCGATATTAGAGTTGCTATATCAACGAACAGTTAAGTTTAGAATGGTAGCAAGTGGAGAAATAATGATTGTCACATGTTTGCGTGGCCGCGGAAGCCTAGTGGTCAAAGTTTCGGATCACGGCTGGCATGTCATGAGTTCGAACCCAGTAGCACTAAAGACCCGCCGTGTAGGGGAGCGATTCACGTTAAATCTGTCGAGGGCTCAAACATCCTCCCTTTGGTTTGGTAGTTAGGAGAGGGGGGGGGAGCTCAGGTGTCGTTCAAAACTACAAGGTCCGTCGCCAAACGCCCTCGTGAAAAAAAAAATTGAGAAGTACTACATTAATATTCACTCACTCACACCACATGTATGCCAATTCAGCGCTCACCACACGTGTGAAATCGGGTTGCCAAAACGATGAATTATCTCGAAAATTGGCATGGTTGCGATATTACATAAATACCTGTTTTACAAGAAAGTTTATGGAATGTACCAATTTTTAAAACAACCAGCAATTAAAAATTATTGTAGCATACTCAACTTAAAAATTAAATAGTTAACCTTTAAAATTTTCGTACCATGATGGAGAAACTATTCAAATGTTAAATTCGCTTGAAACGAAGACAATGCTGAAATATGCAATTGTTACCATTTGAAAGCAATCAAATATCGCAGGAGGTGGAAACGGTATTTTTAACTTTGTAACGAAATGAAAGTTACGCAGCGGGTTTCTCATTCAAAAGTAGCATATGTATATTGTTTTTTTTTAGATTGTGCTATGCATCAAATAAGAAATGGTTACCGGCATGTATCCGGAACACACGTTCGTCAGGATCGAGATTGCAGCTTATTTAAAGATATTATTACTCGGAAATCAACGACAGTCAGGCGAAAATGAACGCCGCGTTAGCCTGAGGGTCAAGTTAACTGACTAATGACCGGCGTGTCATGAATTCGAGCCTAGTACCTCTGAAGACTCACCGTGTAGCGACTCGATGCATTTTAAATCTGTCAAGAGCTCAAACGTCCAACCGTTGGTGTGGTGGTGTATTTAAGAGAGGGGGTGTCGTCCTCGTCACTTCACCATGGTTTAGAATGACGAGGTCCGTCACCAAGCCATCGTGTAGCTGAACAGTGTGACGTTAATAATCACTCACTGAAATCTAAATTTATTTCTACCTCCATTTTTCTTTCATAAAGAACATATACAACCCAAATGCTACTGTCTAACAAATGAAAATACTTTTTTTATAGCATTTATCTAAATTTGTGAAATCATGACGACAGATCACAGGCAATCTCACGAGTGCATATGGCGATCTCTTATATACGACTGTATAAATTACAGCACCATAAAATAAGATTCCGCTCGAATTATCTCGTTTGACAAGTTTAGAGAGATTGAAATAAAAATCGTGCACATTAGGTGCTTAAGACAGTTTTTTTTAAAACTTTCAATATTTGCGGCAAATAATCATAATTTTCATTGCCACCCAACTCCATACAATAACAATGTGTTGAATTCAGAAATACTATAGGATGGACGCGACTTTAACCTCTTAAGGAATCCCTGGTTGTAACAATTTTTTTTTTAAAAAATGGAGATATGAGGATTTTTTGTTATTTTTAAACTTTTTTTAGTACATTTTAAGAAAAATATACTAAAATTAAGAAGAGGAAAAGAAATTATTTTTCTAAAATAGGAAAAAAATAGGTACAAATTTACAAAAAGTAGCATAAACGCGGCCCCTTCTGTATTGAAGGTTTAAAACAAATTTTAATTTTTTCATTCTAATGTTTTGATATGTTATTTATTTTTGAAATAACTTCAGAATAAGATTTTCTATTTTACAAAAACTAGAGCACTTTGTGTGTTTCAGTTATTATATGAAGTTGCTTAAAAAAAGTGATAATATTAAAATAAGGGACTGTAAATTTTGTAATAAAACAATGATTGATAAATCTGAAGGTTAAAACAATTATTATTATACAGAACTTAGAGAAAAAATTTCAGTTTTCTACTTTAAAATCTTTTTTAGCAATCGCTGGCCCCGTTTGATTATTTTCAAAAAATCACATTTCGAGTAAAACGCGCTTTAAAGTGTGACATCTTGCTTAAAGTAATGGCGCTTTTACTAAAACACTTGTAATTTTTGTTCTATTGAACGAAAAATGATAAACTTAGTAATTTTTTAAAGCTAATAAGATGGCGTATAAAATAAAATCATAAAAAATTGTCAATTTTCGGCAAAATTCACAATTTTAGGGTAGTCGGATATCTTGAGTTCCACCGGCGTATATAAACATCTTGTCCTTAACTCATCCAAAGCAGTAATTGCCCCGCACGAAAAAATACGTCTTTCCAATTTTTTAAAAATGCACTGCTATCCAAAAAATATTCTGAGAGCTTTTGAATGCAGTAAAAGGACCTTGACAGTTTTTACAAAGAATTTACTTATTTTAGATGGTTAGAAAGAGAAATAGGAGGGGAAGGGAAGAAATAGGTGTTTACCTATTTTTTCCCTTCCCCCTCTTTATTTATCACATACGTGCAGCATTGGGAAGCGAATCCTGTAACTTTTAATCGGCAGTTCAGGGTTTAATTATAAGCCATTCAAATGATCACGATAAGTGTTAATTTTTGTATATAATTTTATATATGGTGAGCCACGTGACTGATAATTATTAAACTTGTTCTTAACTTAGTATTGTCAAATAAATTATTAAATACATTGTGCAATACATTTATAAGTGTATTATATCAGTGTAAATGTTTATTTTATTTTTTTATTATGTGAGATTAGATTATAAATTGTTTATTTTCAGTAAGTTATTTATTTTGTTAAATAATATTCTGTTTTTGATTCTTCAATATATGCTCGCGCCCCCTTGTAAAGTTATCACGCTTCCAAGAGAGGCGCGCCCCACAGTTTGAGAAATGCTGGCTAAAGGACAATATTTTTTTCAAATAAGACTTTCTGCGGATTGGCATGATTAAGGACAGTGCAAAACAAAATAGCACATTTTTTCTTCCAACATCCGCGTGATTTAACAAAACATCTGAAAAGTTTTGGTAAGTACGAACACTGAAATAAAAAATCACTTTATTTTTTTTATTTATTGGTTCCCCAGTTTCATATGACCTATTTATCTAAAAAGCAAAATAATACATAACGAAATCTGGTTATAAAAAGTATAAAAATATGATTATACTTTAAGGACAAATGGGAATATCTTGTCGTTAGGCATATAATTAATCAAATCACACAAATAAGACTGATTGAAATTGTATCTACAGTTATGAAACTCTTTTAGCAGTAAAGTTC
>BMAO01038984.1:0-201597 GCA_019973975.1 Trichonephila clavata | reverse complement strand
CTCTACCTTGTGAAGAAATTAAACTTATTAAATGCTCAGACATACTCATTAAATGACAAAAAAGTAGAACGAAATGTAAAACGATTTAAAATGAGTGATAGAAATAAAACAAATCACAACTGTGTTGAAGAAATTATAATTATTAGAGGAAAAACACATGATACATAAATGAAAGAAATATAAAAAAAATTTTTAAGTCAATTCCCAATTCCAACTTCGTTAGAAAAACATACTTCGTTAGAAAACATACTTCGTTAGAAAAACTGTTGCAGCCAGTTGTAACTTCGACAGAAATAACGCAGAATAAATTTGAAATTAAAAAATAAAATTTAATTAATGAATTAGTATTTGAAAAAAACTGCATTAACTGTATTAACCACCACAAGTTTTAAGAAAGTGTATTTGAACTTGAATGTGTGCGCGCGTGTGTGTGTGGATGAATAGAAAGTAATTTATAAGCGATTGAAAATTTGAACAACATACATATATATATGTATAGGGAGAGAGTGAACTAATAGTAGGAATTGAAAAACAAACAATTTTCAAGGAAAAAGATAGAAATATAGAAGTAAATGAAATTAATGGATTAGATGTTTAGTATTGATAAAGGAGAAGTGTTGCAAACAATTTTCACTGCATAATTTGGGTTGGAAATCATATTCATAAAAATAGCTCTTATATATTCACGAACACCTTTATATTTGTTCAGAAATGTAATTTGTTTCAACCATAAGTTATACTTTGGAAAATTTATTAGATAAAGAAATATGTAGAAGAGATCAGAATTTTTTTTTTTTTTGTGAACAGTTGTATGATTTGTGTAATGAGTAAAATTTATCTGAACATTAAGAATTAACTTCGATCAATTAATTCAGAGGCTATCATAAAACTTTAAACCTGAAATATTTTTATTATATAAAAATACTATGCGACATCATCGAGAAAACTAAATGCAGAATATGGAGACTTGACATTTATAAATTACATAGGAAATAATGTAAGAAATAATATTTAGAAAACTTCCTGATAAATCAATTAAAAAAACTAATGAAGGTAATTACTTATTCAATTACGAAAATATGCATTTTACAGTTAATTGTAAGGAAGGTTGTATTAAAATGATTGTTCTTGTAAGTTTCATGTCATTATAATTGACCAAATAAAGCCTTAAACATGTCAGAAAAATAAAATATTTACTCACAACCGCCGAATGAACTAGACCTTTGGGAAGACCAGTGGTACCTGAAGTGAAATTGATGGCTATAGGATGGCTGCAGGGAAGTTGTTCAAAAATTAAATCTGGGACTGTGCCATCGGGTCTCTTACCGCTCTCCAGAAAATCTTTTACAAAGATGCTGTATAAATTATAAACAATCTTTAATTGTGTACCTCTTTGATGTAAATATTCTATCTTACACGTAAAAGGAATATGCTTGTTAATCGGGAGATTATATAATTCTTTTATAAGGTTATTTACTCTTCCAGTTATTCGAAATATAAGCACAAATACAATTTGCTTATTGCGTACTCAATTTTAAACTTATATTGTTCAAATTGATACACTCAAGAAAAGTGTGAAATCTTCCATTTGTAGAAACTTGTAGCTAAAGAAGTTTATCATAAAATTATCCAATTTGAATTTGAGGAGAGTTACTTTCAATCTTTTAAAAATTAAGTGGCAATGCACGTCTTCTCTCATTAAATAGTTTTTTTTAATTAATTAGAAACATAAACCACATCAATCATCTTCTCCTTATCACGAATAGAAGCTTAAAATTCAATGAACTCTGAATTTCAATTAAACAGTTATTTATTAAGAAATATCTATAATCCCGTTTCTATTCATTAATATTTATAAAACTTAATCGACTGTTCATTTTTTGAATATTGACTTATACAGAATAGAGTTTGTTAGAAATATATTACTTATTCTAAAAATATTTTACTAGAATTTAAAGTATAAAAGAAAGAAACATGATAGTACACAATTCTAAAAACAAAGTACAATTTAATTTATTTTTTATTTTTAATCCGAATAAACCAAAAGGATTATGAAAAAATAGATGGATTAAAGGTATTGTTTTTGTAACTCTTCAAAATATTTTCTTTTTGTATGTTTTGATTATATTATAAAATCAATATTTTACAACTTAAAAATAAGTTATTGGTTTTATAACTGAAAAGAAATATCTTAAAAAGTATTTTTTATGCTTTGAAATTGGGACAAATACTTTTAAAAAATTTACATTAATCTCCTCTAAATGAAAAGAGTATTTGCAAAGAATATTTTTTTATGTTGCTCAAAATTCATAAACTTCTTTCTAAATTTTTGGTATTAGTTTCACAAGAAAATCTATTAAGGTACCTAAAATTGTGAATTTTGCCAAAAATTGCCAATTTTTTTTATGACTTTATTTTATAGTCCATCCTATTAGCTTTATAAAAATACCAAGTTTATTATTTCCTTTCACTAGAACAAATACTACAAGTGTTTTAGTAAAAGCAGATGCCATTACTTTAAGCAAGGTGTGTCATACTTTAAAATGCGTTTTACTCGAAATGTGTGTGTGTTTTTAAATGCTCAAACGGGGCCAGCGATTACTAAAAAAGTTTTTGAAAATAATTAACTGAAATTTTTGTGTGTATATTCTGTATAATAGTAGAAGTTTTTTAACCTTCAGATTTATCAATCACTGTTTTATTTCAAAATTTACAGTTCCTTATTTGAATATAATCACTGTTTCTCTTAAGCAATTTCATATAATAACTAAGATAGACTGCTCTAGTTTTTCTAAAGGTTAAAATCTGTTATCCTGAAAGTCATTTCGAAAATGAATAGTGGAGCAACACATCAAAATTGAAAATTTGTTCATAAATTTTTTGTACAGAATGGGCTTCGTTTACGTAATTTTTGTAAATTTTCCCCATTTTAGTTATAATAATTTCTTTTCCTAATCTTAATTTTTGCATGTTTTTCTTAAAATGTACTAAACAAATCTAAAAGTCAAAAAAAAAAAAAATCCAATATCTCCGGTTTTTTTAAAAAAAAAAAAAAGGTTTTTGCAAGTAGTCGGATACTTTAAATAGTATTAAGTTTTAGAAAACTTTATTAAAGCAGTATGTATAATGCAGCATTCTTAAGTAATCGTTAAAATTTCTTTTTAAAGTCATTCATAAATTTCTGAGGTCAGTATTACAGGTACTTTTTCTAAAGGACAATTGGATGCTTCCATTTTTTAAATATACACAAATTGAATGTATTTATGGTATCTGCTTTTTCGAGAGATGATACATTTTAATCTCCACTACATAATAATTAAAGTACATTTGAAGAAAAGTACGAAATTTTTGGCATATTAAGTTGGAAATCTAATTAAA
This sequence comes from Trichonephila clavata, assembly GCA_019973975.1. Classification (NCBI taxonomy): domain Eukaryota; kingdom Metazoa; phylum Arthropoda; class Arachnida; order Araneae; family Nephilidae; genus Trichonephila; species Trichonephila clavata. The sequence continues at coordinate 198,219 of BMAO01038984.1, read as the reverse complement.
AGCATAATGAAATAAAATACATAACATTCAATAATAATAGATATAAATAAAGCTTTTTAGCAATATTCGCTAAAACATTCGAGCTTACAAGCTTAAATGCCATTTTAACGCGAGATTATATTTATTTTTCTGTGATTTTGCCCACATTTAACATTTTATGAGTATTTAATTTATTTTTATAAATCAAAGACAAAAAAATATCATATAATTATTAATGTATTCTGATTATTTGAAAATTTTAAATCTATTATTCTATTAAAACTATTATAAAGTTATTTCCTTTATCCTTAAATAGGAGTTAAATGTCTGAAACTGAGGTATGTAACGCACGGTATAGTTCCAAGACCGAAATGTAGGTGCCGCCATTACAGTATTGTCTTGGACCGGAAGTGTGACTGTACGAAACATTGTAGTATCGTCAGAGAGAGTTTGGATCTGGACAAGCGTGCGTTCCCTGTTTCGATGTCCAATCCTGGACTATGTAAACTTTACTTATTTTCACTTATTTTCTCTAAATGTTTGTCTTGTAATTGTCTAAGTGTCTGTTCTTTGTAACTGTGCCATCTTATATCATTAAATCTATTAATTACTTTTGGTTACCCCAAGTAATGACGTAAGCGGCAGTTACAGGTATAGATTTTATAATTATGTATACTTTTAAAGAAAAAAGAATGATAGATAAAATCTCTACCTTTTAGGAATATTCGATATATCCCTGGATAATGTTTCTTTCTTTGATGGCACTATGATCAGTTTTACCATATTTGGTAAACCTATAAGAAATTTCCAATTTTATTTCTCTTTGCAGCATATAAGTTACCTCTAACGTATGGAAGTTAGTTATTTTGAACAGTCAAAAAATGGTAAATCCGAATAAATAAAAAAATCATTGACAACGCAGACATGTATATGAATTGAATCAATATAAGATACATGAGTTACATTGATATACGTTTTAATAATATTTTACATATTAATGCAATAATTTAGTATAAGAACTTCAAGATTTGAAGAAATAAAATACACAAAATAAGTAAAAGAAGTTTCTTTCATGAATATTGAATAATTTTATTAGAAAAAAGCATAATTCCTTCAGTTATTAAATTTCCTCCAAACGTATTCTTAATTCTGTAAAGTTTTAATTTGAATATTTTTATGCGAGTGTTGCAATATTTCCTAATTTCATGCTGCAATACTTTTTAAAAGAAATTTTACTAATGGTAATATGCAATAGTTAAAAAAAAATTTTTTTTTAATTAGAGATTATTACTTATAAATCTATTGCACAAATTTGAATAAATTCAAATTAATTTTTAAAAAAATACTAGATCAATAAAATTTAATTCCTAAACTACATTTTAATTACATGTGAGCAAAGAATGATTATTTTGGAGTTAATTGCTTATATATTCCTTACAGAGAATCTTAATGCTCTCTATTTATTTAAAATAAATTATTTTAAAACAATTGATTCAGTCAATACTTGTATCGCGCATTTTATCACATGTAAAAGTAATAAATTTGGTTAATTGATATATTAGAAAAATTCATATTTTAAAAAAATTTTTTAAAATCACTTTTTTATGTTCCAAATTATATCTTTAAATTTTTAATTTTATTAAATATTATGCGTTATATTTAATAGTTTTTGATCCATTCATCTATTTACGACCGTATAAATCATTTTAGATATTAATGAATTACATTAATCAAATATGCTCTGATGTTCAAAAATATTTTTTTTTATGAATAAGAAAAACTTCATATCGAACTTTTGTTGATAAGATTATTTTAATTTCTGAATAAAAAGAATCACAAAAGATACCGTGAAATCCAGCGTATTAGACGTACTTTTAACACAAAAATAAGATCGAAATGTACGGGTGTGCGTTATACGCCAGATATAAAAATGCCATTTTCAATTAGACTTCTACAAAGATCAGAATACTGTTTATTTTAAAGAAATGTCACACGTTTTTTTAACTTTAAAGGGTTATTTTTCTAGAAATATACTATTTTTTCAAAATCCTTGGTTAATAACTCGTACAAATGGTTTTAGAACATAAAAGCATTGCAAGGAATTGCAAGTTCCTTCGTAAAAAAGGGGGTGCGCTTTATAGGAGGAATATACCTGAAAATTAAAAAATGCATCAAACAGGTGCGCGTTATACGCCGGATTTTACGGTATTTTTAAAGCACCTTAAATGCATACAAATTTTAAAAATTAGGTAAATATAAAAATTCCTTACTTTCAGCTATAGGGATTAAGTTATCAAGTAAATCATTTTCTTCACCGTAGTCTAGAGTACGGTCCCCAGCTATGATAATTTTGGGATCAATCATACCCAAAATTTTTGAAGCTGCCTGTAATTGAAAGTGTCAAGCTTAATTTCAGCGTAAAAAGTTTAAGAGAGACATGGGAATGATTCTCAAACCTCTCCCCCACAGGGGTATATGAATAACTTGAAAAATATATGTGAGAAAATCCAGCAAAAAGTGTGAATATTTCAAATTCCTTTTTCTTTAAAGATAATTTATGGAACACTTATAAGGTACTTCAATAAACAAAAGTTTAAATCTGGGATTCATTTAAGTGGCTTAGTTGTAATAACTAGCTTTCTAATGACTGAAGTAGTTAGACTATTTTTTTTCTCTGAATTGAAAGAATATATTTCTCCTGTTAATGAATTTCCTGAATAAATAAAAGAATTCTTTCTTTAACATGAGAACTCAAAATGAACAGCCGGTTATTATTTAATAAATTTATGTAGGCTGTGTGACAGAGATTTTGCTTGATTTCTCTCTTAAAACAAATTTGGTTTTTTATCATTGATGTTATTTAAAGTATTTATCTGCCATCTTCTTACAAATTAAACGTGATATGCAGATGTGAGACACTACATAAAGGGAGAGATTTAAGGTAGACCTAGATAATATAGTTAAGGCATATTTGTCTCAGTCATACAATTTGCTGATTAAATTTTCAGTTTTTATTTTGAAGGAGTATCTTCAAAGTTTGATTCGTGATTATAATAAGTTTATGAGGATTGTACAATTTGGGCATCATTTCTTCTAATAGAATTAAAAGTAGATTTTAATTCTTTTTAACAGGCCTCACAAGAGCACTAATCTTCCTACCATAAAAGTAGGATACTCAATTAATAAATATATTTGAAGTTATTTGTGTTTTTGATTAATTATGGCTTCTATACCTATTTCCGTGGCGGGTTCCAAACGGGAAGTCCGGGTCTGGAGCACTCAGGATCAGGTACATAAGTTTTTTTCTAGAAGTATTCCCTGATCTTAAGTATAATATAGCAACTCTTTTCAATTTTTAAGGATTTATTCGTGTATCTTGATCGATGATTTTAAAGAAAATACGAAAAGAAAAAAAGAAAGAAATTCGAAAAGTTAACTCGCGTATTGCATTTAATTCTAGATTAAAATAACTCTATGTGTTATAAATTTACTATTTTCTTAAAAATAACGGCAAAGTCTTATTCAAGCTATTTTAAAAACCTAAATACGAGGGCTTTTTTTAAGTAAGGTCCGTTTGTTTTTAAAAAAATACTGACAATTTTTTTTGAATAAAAAACCTTTATTTTAGGATTGTACATACTTTTGCCTATTTTTCTACATAGTTGCCGAGTTTATTAAAGCACTTGTCATACCTTAGAACTAAGTTTTGAGAACCCTCTTCAAAGAAGTCTGCCGCCTGGTCGGACAGCCAAGAGTTCACGGCCGATTTCACTTCTTCATTGTCACTGAAGTGCTTCCCGCCAAGTCTGTGTTTGTGTTACCGGAAAAGGTGGAAATCGCTGGGGGAGCAATGTCGGGGCTGTATGGTACAGGGTCCAAAACCTCCCAGCCAAAAGATTCGATTAAGTCCCGAGTCGTTCGAGAAGTGTGAGGCTCTCATCTTTAAACTTCCTGACCCATTTTCGAAATTTGCTGTCTCACTCATTGCTTCAGTCCCGTAAACTTCTGTTATCTGGAGAAGAATCTCTGCGGCTGCATGCTTCTCGAGGTCAAAAAATGGATAACAGACTTATCTCCCACTTGGCCTGCGATTCAATCACCTTAAACATTTTAAATACGCACAGCGAAGCTTACACGACTGCTACAGAGCTGGAAATGGCACGAATGTGTTCGCAAAGGATGTTGGTCAGTGAAGCAGAGACTCGTTGCGGCGTACGAGTGAAATAGGGAACTACGCGTGCCAACGAACCTTACTTAAAAAACAGCGCTCGTATATAAGAGTTTTCTTAATTATATGTGTAACCCCAAATTTTTAGACTAACATGAGACATCATTCCACTGAAGTTCTTTAGACAATTGTTCATGGTCAAAGGGTGGAAACGACTCATTTTCATATCTGAACCACACTCTGAGAAAGAGCTAAAGAACAACTGTTGAAAGAACTTTATGGGTATGTACTATTTGTGTATTATAGTATAAATAATGTTTCAAATTACTTGAACACCATAATAAGGCAAAGGTCCGCCCCAAATGGCCCCAATACTTGTCGCTGCTAACATCGCAAAAATGGTTTCTTTTGTGAGTGGCATATAACCTGCAGAATGCAATAGACTGTTATAAATTGCTGCTTTAAAAAAATTCCAGTAATTATAGTCAAATTGATGTTGTGATTTAATGCTCATTTTTAAAGAGGTATATCAAAGTTTATTTCCAGATATCACGAGAAAAATTAGTTTATTTTCAATTTCGATATTTGCGATGACACTTTATCTACTTAAAAAAATTCATGCAATTGTATACATTCAATTGTACACGCACACATAGTATTATACACAACAGAAAGACATACATTTCATATATGTTGCGATATTTTTTTTAATTTTAAAAACTATATTTTTAAAATTTATTTTGACTCACTTTCATAAATAAATATTATATTTATGTATAATTTATGTATATCAGATACATGCACATATATATATATGAATTTCTGCTGTACATGTATACTTGGTTGCATTATTTTCATTAGTTTAGTTGCATTTTATATCTGTAGAGATCTTTTTTAAAAAATATTGCTTGTAGGATTTTTTTGTCTATCAAAAATCCATTTAAAATATGCTGTCTATTTACCATTTCTTTTGTTGAACAGGAGAAGACAAAGAGTTAGCTTTGGAAACAGCTTATGGAATTTCTATGTCACCTGTTTGAATTTTTTTATAACTAACTTAGACTATTTACAAATCGTAAATAATTTCACAAGGGATAAAGGTTGCAACTCACATCCTACTCTATCTCCTGCTGTCAAACCAAGTTTTCTAAAAGCAGCAGCATAAAGTTTAACTTCTTCGAATAATTCAGCAAAGGTCACTTGGTCCTCGTTTTGCTCTTCATCTGTCAGGAAAGAGAAGTAAGAATTTAAACATGTAACAAAAATTTCACATGATAAAATTTCTGAACAAAAAAAAAGGGAATTTTATATCTTTAATAAATTATTTATATTTAACATGTTCAGGATAGAAAATGTAACTTCTGTTTTCCGAAAGCTGGAGCACCATGAAGGTATAAGTTTGTCTTGGCTCCATGACTGTTAGTGTGAGCTGGGAAAAATGGAGTGACATTCATGGACTTGGATGGCCATGTTTGGAGTATACGCTCCCGACGTACTTAGCTCCCTTCTCCCGGGAACACCTCCTTGCAAACGCCCCCATGTCAATGCTTACGGAAATAAAATGGTTGACACTCTTGCAAAGGAGGGACTAGACTATTCTGTCCCTTCCACCTCAAAGTTCACACAGTTAGAATTATTCTCAAGGAAAAAGGCTCAAAATTAGGAAAAGTGGTTAAAACCTCCTTTTCATAAATGGTATAAAGGCGAAAGACCAGGACTTTCTTTATCTATTCCTTGTGATGGACAGTCCAAAACTTGTTTGTTCCGACTTTCCAGTGAGTACTTAAAAAGTCTCACTTTTTCTAAGGGCAATAAGAGGTTTCCTATTTGCCCTAAATGTAAGCTATAACTGGCTTCACCTCAAAACATCTTTTACTGGACTAAGAAGATAACGATGATAGTCCACTTCCAGTATCGAACTTCATTACAGTCAACGGTCTCACTGATCTTGTCTGACTTTGTCTGACCAGACGGGAGATTAGTAACAATAACAACACTTATATTTAATAATTTTAATTTACAAATACTGAAATATATATATATGATGGGGCTACATTTTATTTATTTAAAAAAATTCATTCGTATTTTTTTTTTCTTAAAAAAAATTGAATATTGTTATAAAGTAAATTAAAATATAAAAATATACCAATTAATTTTTTTTTTGAAAATACTTAAAGAGTTTCATCATCTGTTCATCATATTTATAATGTCACGTGTATATAGTTTTAATTTTTCTTCAACAAGAAATGAAAACAAATATCCCGTTTTGAAATAAATAAAACTATCAATTTATTAGATGAAACATTTTAGTTAATGTATTATCTTCTAAATTATCAAATTAGAAGAATAATTCTATTATCTTTAAATTAATAATTTCTTAAGGAACCAGATTGAAATCATTGATCTTACCAAGCCACATGATAGCAATCCTGTCATCTCGGATTCTCAAGAGGTTTTCTGCATAATTCATGGTCGCTCCCGGAAACCATTCATTATCTAAGAAGCCAGGGCCTGTTTTTCGAAACACCTATATTCGTACAAACAAAAAAAAGTAGAGTAGGATTTATGACTTTTTACACTACTAATTGCATATATAGTACATTTTTTAACTACGTCTTTTTAAAGAACACAATTGTTTAGTTTTGTATTCTTATCGACAATCTCCCTTTTTTAACATAACTTTTTGGGGCTTACAAAAATAATTGAATTGTAGATTTCTATTTTCTTAAAATTATTGAGAATTTTAACCACTTGATCAATTTACTGTGACTTACTGACTTTTCTACATTTATCAAAAAGTTACCCAAGTAATTCTCTGTTTTTAATTTATATACTTTACTTAATAGAGTAGATGCTTTGGATACATTTTTTGCATCTTATTTGGTTATTAGATATAATTAATTTAAATTTTAAGTAGTATCTTGTGTGTGGGTGCGTCCATTATGTGTGTGTGCGCTATTTTTTTCCAGATTTTGTTGTTTTTTAAGAGGACTTGGCACCTTTCAAAAGCCAAAAATCGATGAAAATATCGATTTTTCAATTTTTACTTTAAAATGTAGTTTGATACCTCTGGCACAACTGTGCGAAGTATTGAAACGATCTGATTATTATAAATATAGTAAAATGTATTTTAAATATTTTGACAACTCTGACAGCTGTTTAAATGCCACGCCTCCCTCAATGTTTACACTTTTTTACTTGAAAAAATAAATCCAATATTTTATATAAAAAACTTCACAGAAGAAGAAGAATTCTTTAAGCTGTAACTGTAACTATCAGCGAAGTTGTTTGTTTACATTAGCTTTGCCATTTTTGCTTGCTGTGTGCTTTTCAGTTTGATTACTTTTTTATTTCATAGAAACCTAAAACAGCATTTTTTAATGCTATTTCAATCATAATTCATTCATTATTTTAGTTTTATCAGTTGCTATTATCGCTAATATGCCTCTTAGGAAACGTTCATTACATGCTATGCATATGGATAAAAAGCGATGGCGTTAAGAGAATGTTGATTGTGAAATGATTAAAGATTCATTAGTGTCAAATGTACGCCTTGAAAAATTAAATACTGAGGTAAAAAAGGATACCTCTGCTGTTGGACATTATATATTGGTGGACTTCAAACAAGTTAATAATTTACTTTTAAGTGCAAGGTGACAATATTGTGAAAAACAAACCTTGAAACTGGAGCTTGGAGCCAGTTGGGATTTTCATACAATTTAAAACTATTGTGTAGCAACTGTGATGAAAACAAAACTGTTGTAAATACTTCTCTAAAGTCTGGTCCTACCAGCCATGATGTGAATTTGAGAATAACTCAAGCCTTTTCACACATTGGGAAAGGTTATTCAGCCATAGAAAAGTTTTGTATGGTGATGAATATGTATCCTTTTTCATCAACTACATATGGGAAGTGGGCAAGAAGGCTGGATAACGCATACACTCTGGCATCTGAAAACATATTTGCGGAAACCCACAGAGAGATTAAAGATGCGTACAAGAATGAAGCTCATAGTTCTGCTGAAATCACAGACCTAAGTGTTAGTTTTGATGGGACGTGGCTAACTCGTGGTCACTCCTCATTCATCGGTGTAGGGTGTGTTATAGATATGCTCACCGGTTATGTCGTTGGCTTTGAAGTGATGAGTAAGGTGTGTCGTTATTGCTCTGTGGCAAAAAATAAGTTAGGCGAGTCATGTACTGAATTCAGCATATGGTATGAAGGACATAAAAGCGAATGTGATATAAACCACTTGGGCTAATCTACATCGATGGAAATGGAAGGTGCATTAACTTTATGGAAAAGATCCACATCACTCGGATTTCGTTATATCACAGTTTTATCCGATGGTGACTGTAAAACATTTCATTACTTGGTTGAGAAAAAAGTGTACAGCGGATGTTGTAATAAAAAAGGAAGAATGCATAAATCATGTCAGTAAGCGGTTAGGAACAGCTTTGAGATCTACTGTTAAAGATTGTCGTGCTCAAGGTATTTCTTTAGGTCTTAAAGCTCATGGTAGTTTGAAAGAAGCTACAATTAAGAAATTAACCACCTACTACCAAAAAGCTATTTTGAGAAACAAAGGGGATGTGAAAGCTATGAAAACAGCAATATATGCTACCTTGTTGCATAGCATTTCTACAGATGCTAAACCTCAGCATTCAAAGTGTCCTGCACGAGTAAACTCTTAGTGTTTCTACCAATCTGCGATTGCTAACGGTGAAAAACCTAGAAATCATAAATTAAATGTAGGAACACCAATAAATGAAAAGTTCCTTCCAAAAATTCTTCCAATTTACCAAAGACTTGCATCTAATGAATTGTTAGAAAGGTGTATTCGATGCGGAACACAAAATGCAAACGAAAGTTTGCATAGCATGATTTGGGCAAAGTGTCCAAAAGGAATTTTTGTGAATAAAAGACGTGTTAACCGGGCAGTAACAGTAGCTGTCTGTGATATTGAATTAAATAGCAAATTAATTTTAAAAAAGTTTTTAAATTTTCTCCATTGTACATTTCATATCCTTTCATTTTATTTATTTTATGTATTTCATTTATTTTTGAATATATTTAATATATGCTTCTTGCAAAAATAAGTCAGATAACGATATTTCCTATTTTTCGTAATTTTGAGGTCAGACAGGCTTTTTATAAAAAGCTTATATTTTTGATTAATGTTTTGAAATTGAATTGTTTTATGCTTTATTTAAATGATATATATCTATACAATATATTAACAACTTATTACAAAATTTAGATATTGTTTTGATATTTATTTACTGATTTGTATATTCTTCAAATTGCGTTTTCTCAGTTTGAGTTTTTTTATGAAAACACGATCTTTAAAAGTACAACACTTCTACAGATATTTATGAAACAACTTGAATTTTGGTGTGTATGTTTATTACAATACACTTAATATAAAATTAGGGATCCATTTTTCAATATTTTGATTGCAAAAAATTTTATAAAAGAAAATGTAGCAGAAATCATGCTTTTTTAGCCGTTTTTCCATTGTTGTATACATTTTAATTTTTTTTCCAAAACTAATTTGTTTATTGCAAAATCGATTCCTAAAGTTATTGCTAATAATCTTATAAGCCTAAAAAATTTTGGTGTGAAAAAAATTTTTAAGTAAAAGAAAAAAAATTTTAAAATCATTAAAATTTTTTAAAAAATTTAAATTTTTAAAATTTTTATTAAAGTTGCTTTATTTTTCATGGTAAAATTTCTTTGTTTAATAGTTACTGTTTATAATAACACAAAGGATATTTTAAAACTCTTAAATAAAAAAAAATTTTAAAGGTGCCGAGCCCCCTTAAGCATGCTATTAATTTTCTTGTTCTTGATTTGTACTTTGTTATGTTTTAAATGTCAAAATTACACTGTATAAAATCAAATTTTTAAAAAATTCGTATATTTCGTGATATTTTTCGTAATATTCTTTTTAACACAAATCTTTCATATCCTCTTACATCATTTACCTTTTCATAAGGTTTGGAAGCAATAACATCGAAGAAATGCCACATTTCTTCCCAAAAGAATTCAAAGTTTTCTACACTCCATCTATGAAAATCCCAGTAAGAATCTAAAAAATAAAAGCATTTTTTTTTAAAAAAAAGAAGCTTAGCAATTATTTATTTTCCTTGAATTATATATCAGATGGAATTTGGTATATAAGAGCTTTAAAACTTTTATTCAATACGATTCCAGTCAATTAGCTCTATGATGATGTTAAAAACACTGCAACAATATGCTAATAGGAGTTATTAGTATATAGATGGGTCGACGTCCATTTTCTATCGATAATTTAACAAGAATGTAAATTGTATTACATTAATTTTCATTACTTACAACATAAACTTATTGGCAGTTAATTTTCAATTACACTGTAACACTGTCTCTTTTCTTTAATTTCTCTAAATTGGAAAATATCTGCATGAATTGCACCAATTAATATAAATATTTTATGCACTTTCAAATTCATTCTATTTACCATTAAATAACAAAGTTTATCCAATATACATTATTTTAGTACGTTTTTATAGAGCTATATATTTAAATTAACTTAATAGCTGTTTAAAACATATCCATATTTCAATCTTTTGAACAGAGCTACATTTTAATCAAACAGATTAAAATTTTTAGAAAAAGGCATTTTGTGCTTTTGAGTGTATATTAAGCTACAATATAATGTCTGCTTTTATGCAGTTTCATGATTGAATAAACAATCCTAATTTGTTTGAGAAATACAGTAAGACCTCGACTTACACTACCTCTACTTACTCTACCCCGACTTACTCTACCCCCACTAACGCTACTTCGACTTACGCGAACCCGGAGTTCCGCGATTTTCAAATCTCGTCGATTCACCTTTTTTTTTTTTTTTCTTTCTTTTTTTCCCCACAGCTTAAACCCAGGTGGAATTAGTGCCAGGGCTTGATGAAATTGGTAAAGTTATTGAAGAAGTTGATTTGCCTGGCAAATAAATTTAGAAGTGGATACTGGTGGCGTTCAAGAACTGCTACATTCCCACAATAAGAGCTGACAATTGATGAGCTTATAGAAATAAATGCATGAGCAAGACATTGAAGGACGGCTCTTTAGATCCAATTCAATCAAAAGATCGAATGACGGTTGTAAATTTGACAGAAGGCCTCAATTCAATTGAAAGAGAGTTACTAATTTTAGAAAATACGGACTCCAACGACGAGCGTATTTTTTCAACAAAACAAGAAATAAAAAACTAACTAGCATGCTACGAGGAAATTTTGAGGGGGCGGGGGGATCTTTGAACCGGCACAGACTGCTTGTTAGATTTTATAAAACATTCTACATCAAAATAACTTTGGTTTGCAATTTTGTATTTGTGTTATCTGAGATTTTATTGAACAAATTTTTCTAAATTATTATTTTCTTTCGTCTTTGACCTTAACTAAAATAATTTACATGTACTTATATGCAAAATTATACCCCAACTTACGCGAATTGGACTTACCTGTTTATCACTCAGTCCCACCTATCGCGTAAGTTTGGGGTATTACCGTATAAAATTGTATGCTTTTATGCAGTTTCAGGATTGAATAAATTATCCTAATATGGCATGAGAAATCATTAACGCACACAAAATTTTTTCAAGGGGCGTCCATGGTCGAAAGTCCCTCAACTGGTATTATACCTCAAAACAACATCAATCAATTCTTCTGATTCTATCGATTTCTCTAACAAGAAACAGTAAAAAATAAAAATTATTGAATTAATAATTAGTATTAATTAATAAAATCAATTGTTAAATACAAGTACTTGATTAAATTTTACGTTATACATATAGAATTACCATCAATCGAAAAAATTCAAGGGCTTTGGGGGGTCCGGACCCCTAGGACACCCCCTTTTGTGCGCCACTGGGAGAAATACATCCAAGTTCACTATACACAGACACACAAGCGCGCATACACCCGTTCATTTTTATTCAGAACGAAGAAACTTACCGAACTTTTTATCGTATTTTTGCTGAATCATATTTTTGAACTTTTCCATTTGAGTATTTGGGTCTTTTTTGTACCAAATCAGTTTCGGTTGAGCGACGAATGATTCCAGAAATCCTTTCGGACGCCATGCTTCAACTAAAGCACATAAAAATAAAAAAGTAAAAAACATTTCATTATTTTTTTTAAAAAATTTATATAAACGTTGTAGCGGGGTCCATTTTGGGTTCTTCTACTAATTATCTTGAGAAAACTATTCTTTAACTGTAATTTTAGTTTAAAAATCGCTTTCCGTAGACATCCTTGATTTTATATAAATGTATTTACTTCTTAAGCCTTATCTTTGAGTATGTGAAATTAATGGTTAATCGTTGAGATTGTTAAGCGGGAAATCCAAGAATTAGAAAAAGTGAACCGTGACTGGTTGGTCACGCGTCCTGAGATTAACAGTCGTCGTAGAATCTACCAGGAATTGTAGGAGTAAATAACCATGGAGCGACCGAGCTTTTAGGTTCGAGAAGGATCGTAACAAGGAGCTGCTACTGAAGCTGAGTGAATTTCAATAATCTAGTATATCCGATTAAGGATTAAGATTTCAGATGGCTCCCATACTTAGGCTATTTTTTTATTTCTAATGGAAGATTATGAACAGCTACAGCAAGTATACAGAAAACAGAATATAACAACAACAACAACAACTGAAACAGAGTTCACCAATCTAACATATCTGTAGTCTCCCAGTTACGCTCAGCGAGAAACGCCTTGTGCAGAGCAGGACAGTGTAGAACAGGGATAGAGAACCAGGGGTACACGTGCCATTGGTGGCACGTGACACAATATTTTGGGCACGTCAGCGATCAAAATGGCCTGCATTTGATTTCAAAATAACAAAGTTCACTATAAAATATTACGAACAATCTCAAATAATCGGTCGCGGGGAGCACACTCTTTCGCTATTGTTTTGCCTTAGTGACGTTGGGGACTACAATTCCTAATGATGCAAAGTTCGTCTACGCATAGCATAGTCAATTACATTGACACAACTGTATTTTAAAGTTTATTTGTGTTATATTTAGGATTTTTAACTGTTATTTAACATGGCTAGTTCAGCAAAATAACAAAAAGTTCAAGATTGTAAGTGTAACAGAGAATTTCAATTTTGGTGAATCTAGGAATATGACATTATTAGTAAAAGCGACAAAGAGGTGTGTGTTTTATGATCTGAAATCTGATGTGCAGAACATCGTCTGTAAAACGGCATTTTGGAAACAAATCCTCTTGTTAAAAAAGTGAACCACAGCAAAAGTAATTAATTGTTTAGAACCCGTTTGGCAGATGACTTAAATTCAGCATGCATTCTACTAAAGGTAAAATGTTAGAATCCTAATATAAGTTATATGTCATCCAATCTGCAACATTAGAAGCCACACTAATGTTTACTTTAATTTGAATTACACGTACAACTAAAACATTTTCAACTACACAGTACAAAAGATATTTTTTCGTAGTAAATAAAGCGTTTTGTGTTGTTAGTATTTAGTTTTATTATTTTCCCAATAATCATGAGTAAAGGTTATTTGATGGAAGATCTATACCTCATTAAACACTTCTTAGAAAAAAAAAATGCGACGTTGGTCGATAAAGGTTCACTACCCCTGGTGTAGAAGATGTGCAGAGTCCATAACCTCTCCAGAGCTGCACAGAACGTATGTCAGGTAAGGAACAACTTTGAGTCTTTTCTAGTTAGGCTATAAAAGTGTATATTTCATAAAGTGTTAAAGGTAGAATAAAAGTTGCTATTTTCAAGATCATGTCTGCTTCTTCCCTGAGCTCTCTTACACCCGCGACCTTTGGGCCACGAGAAAGTTATTTGGACAAAATGTAAATGAATTTTAGGAAAGAGAATTAAAAATTTACTTACATTTATATAAATGTTAATAATTTTTATTTTACTATTTTGCTAGAATTCTATTAGTCTATCTTACTCCACTGCTCTATATATCGAACTCAGATAGTCTTATGCTGTATTCCTACGGTCAACAAAGTCGCCTAATTGGTTTGAGCAGAGTGGTAATTATGCTACACTGCTAGCCACCGTAAATGCAACACCAAGAAAGACAAGAGATAGCACAACAAAATTTATTTTGTAGATAGCATGTTGACCAAGTATCAAATGATTAAATTTATAGACTTCTGGGAAGTGTGGTTCCTGCCAGAATCGGTAGCCAGAGTAGCCGCTATGGTTGGAGATCACCGCTGCCATACGCCTCGGCACTGATTCAAAGAGACTTTGGATGTGTTCTTGGGATACAGCAGATCAAGCAGCTTCCCCACGTTGCCAAAGTTGATCTGATGTGGCAGCTGGGGGTGTAATCTGGGTCAATCGTTGAGCAACCATGGACCACATGTTTTCTATCGGCGAAAGATCCGTAGAGTGAACCGACCAGGGAAGCAATTCAATCTGGTGATTGACGAAGAACCTTTGGACAATACGTGCCACGTGTGGTCACGCATTATACTGTTGAAATATGGCTGTGGCCAAGCCCTGAAGGTAAGGAAGGACAACTGGCTCCAACACCTCGATGTAGCGCTGGCTGTTTAAAGTACCGGCAATGCGTACTAGAGGAGTGCGAGAGTGATATCCAATACCGTCCCATACCATAATACCCGGTGCAGGACCAGTGTGGCTGTTCATAACGCAACTGTTCAGCATCTTCTCTCCACGGTGTCTCCAGACTCAAATCCGACCACCGTGGTGTTGCAGACAGATGCGTGACTCGTCAGTAAAGACAACTTCATTGCATTCTGACGCCCACATCCTTCTATCATCGCACCATTGGTGGCAGAGACGTCTGTGGTTCTGCGTCAAGGGTAAACCAAGCAATGGACGTCTTGCGGACAGACCACTCTGCTGTAAACGGCGTCGAATGGACACCGCAGACACTGAATGATACGTTACAGACTCAATGGGCTGTGCTATGGTTCGTGATGTGACTGAGGGATCCGTCACTGCCATGCGCACAATTCGCCTGTCCTCACGTGAAGTGGTGCACTGAGGTGGATGCGTTCGACCACGTCGGTCCGCCGTACCCTCCTGCATCCAATGGTCACATATCCGCATTACAGTTGTTTGGTTTCGTCCAACATGACTTCCTTCCTCTGTCGAACTCGGATACTTAATCAAAAGCTGATCGCTGTTTTCTACGAGAAAAACACAAGAAAGACACAAAATTGCTGAACTTGAAATCATCAAAATCTCCAAGCCTTTAATAGCGCTTTGAGCGTGCGTGATGTGTTTCTGCGCTGAAATTCTAATCACTTGCATCTCTCACCTCCGTTAATGCATGTTGTAAATTTCATGTTATTTGCGTGCTTCCTTCAGGGTTATGCATTTACGGTGGGCAGCAGTGTATTTTTAAATGTTTTCATGGTTTTTGCAGGACATGTAGGTGATTCTATTAAAAGTTTTAAATTCATTGTTTGAAGTTTGATAAAAATATATCTTCTAAAAACTTTAAGAAGTTACTAATTTGGAAATAATTAATCATGTTGAGATGTTTTATTTGTAAGTATTATGCATAAGTGGAATTTCACTGATGGATATTTTTAAAATTATGACTTATATCGTTAAGGTAACTAACAATCAAATAATGGCTTTATGTCTGATTTGAAATGAAAGATTTTTACATCAAAGAAGGTGTTTCCCAAATTATATTAACTCATTTTTGACATCCTCTTGTGTCAAGAGCTGAAATTTTGTAAACAGAAACATCTTTTCTAGGACAATTTTCCATTAATATATATATATATATATATATATATATATGATTTTTAAAAAAATATACACTATATGTATTCCCGATTTAACTCTAATACGACACAAATTACAAATAAATCTTTTCAGAATGCATCGGTTACCCTAAATAGATTGATATTTTAGTTATTTCTAAAATAGTAGTTTAATTAACATGTTCCAATTTATATCTCAGACATGAAAAACCAATAGATAAATCAGATTATTTCATTAAAAAAATTTAATTTCAACATTCTTCTTCACATCTATAAAAATAAAAAATGTTATTCCTTGAAGTCGACTTGCTAAATAAGAGATACGAATTTAATCTACATATTATATATTTGTTTTATAAATAAATTCAACAACGAAATTTTTTTAGCTGAAACCTACTTTACAATAGAATATTATTATGCATTAGGGTTTGCAGCCCCGGGATCCCGGTGTTTTTTCCAATCCCGAAATCCCGGGATTAAAATATCTAATCCCGAGATTTAATTTTTTTTCTGAATTATATTTCTCATCAAAATTTTCTAAAAATTTAATTATTAAAGGATTCATATTTTGTTTATGAAATAAGTACGTAGAAATTTTGTGCAATTATAAGTGCTACAAGTAAAAAAAAATGCATGCAACCCTTATTTCTCGTATGGGAAAACGTCACACAGATCTAAGTGACTCACTGCAATACTTACACGCTAATATAAACAGATCTCAAGAGGATAGATTTTGGAACAGTTCCTTTTTCAATTAAATGCCGCTAATTAATAGCGGACCTGCTTGAAAGGCTTGAGACACACTTCAAATCCCAATGCATTGCTAACAGATCACACAACTGGAACTTATATTTCAAATGAGGTAACAATTGAAATTGATTCACATTCTGATTCAATAACTGGATCAATTTATATCCCAAAACCATTAAGTGTAGCAGAACTAGATAAAGTTATCAAAGAGGTATATGCAACAAAGCAGTCTATTAGATTTGTCACAGTCTCAAAAATTCAAAAGGAAATATATCTTTTTTGAAGAATGGAGGGAGACGTGGTGACTATACCTGAAAAGGACATACTCCTATTTAATGACGATAACACCTGCCAGTAAAAAATCCGAACGAGCATTTTCTTCGGCGGGACAATTTGTAACAAAAATAATAAGCCGTTTGAACGATGAAACACTGGTCAAGCTGTATTTCTTAAAAGATTGTTTACAGAAACACAAGAAATGAAGAAATGTACTTTTTAATTTCATTATCTTCTATTTTTATTTATTTTTTTAGGATGAATTAAGTTTTTTTTTGTTTATTTCACACAGAAAATAAAATTAATATTAAACCAATTTGTAATTATATTTTCAGTTTTATTATGCAATTTCTACTATACTAATATGTAAGTATTTTTAATAAACAGTCCAATCCTAATCCCGGGATTTGGATAATGTACTCCCGCAATCCCGGGAGTGAAACTATAATACGGGATTGCAAACTTTATTTATGCATTAATTGTTACATTATTTGGGTTATTTGTAACTGCTGTTAACTGCGTTTTCATAATCAACATCCAGATTTATGTTTATAAACGAAATATTCAGATTGTTAGAATTCATAATGGTCCAAGCAAAGCTTAATTGTCTAACTCTGAGGATCTTGAACTCAAGAGATATCTTACAGTAAGAAAAGTCGTCATGACTAGGAGAGTAGGAAGTAACCTCACAAACACAAATAGCGATTTCATTAGAAAAATGTTCTTACTCAAGGATTATAAAAAAACATCAATTAATACTAAAGTAATTAAAATTCAATTATCTGAAACACTTGCAGGCCCTCAGAGCTATAGCTCCCACAAAACATCAGGAACTCCACTGTTTGGATAATTTCTCGAATCTAACGTTCAGTAAGATTTCATCGAGAACTTTCTAATCTCAAGCCAAAAAAAGAGCTTTGCCTAAAGCAAAGAATTACTAACTATTTGATGAACCATTTTCACAAAATAGAAAGAAATATCCGCGCTGCGGATCAAATGGTAGAAATGATAAGAAAAAAATAATTAAATATTTAAAAATAAAAATATATCACAATTTTAAAACATATTTATAAATAAATATACAATTTAACAAAAAAAAATTTCATTGGATAAAACTTTTTCCTGAAATTGTATATGTTGTTTATGATGATATCTGTGAACTATTTTCATACAGAAAAAATAAACATAATCGGCTTATATAATGCTGAAAAGGGAAATTTTACACTTATGAAAATAAAATTATGCTTAAACTGAACGATATAGGTAGAGTAACAGTTCTTAAGAAAAATAACAAATTAGTTTAATAAAAAAGTGAAGCTGATTGAAATACGTTTTGAACACAAGTTGAAGAAATGAATATGAGAATCACATAATCTCAAAATCTTTGAAAAAAATTCTTCAAATCAATTTACGATGCAAATATATTGTTAATATGAAATATTATTGAATACCCTCATGGTTGATAGAAGTTAAATTTCAATGCACAAATTATTATTCACTTTGAATGACTCATCTCTATGTAAAGTTACTATGATTCAGTCCAACTGTAATTGATAAGTCAATTCATGATTGTAATAAAAATACTTAGGTATTAATCCGTATGTAAAATTAGGTAAAAAAAATATAATAGAAATTTGAAATAAAATTTGCTTTCAATTACACAATATCTCGAAATGTTCGTAAATATTTACTCTACAAATTATATAATAGTGGATGTGTAATGTTTTTCATATATATACAATTTTTTCTAAATAGTATATTAAAAAATGCTTAAATTATATTTTAAAAGTTGCTGAAAATGATATATATGTGTTGTTTATTTTGGAGGCAAAATTATGTTAGCACGCAGAAACATTTAAAACTTACTCTTAAAATATTGATAAGTTTCAGTGTAATGGAAATGGAAGAAAGAAGATTTCTCGAAATAAAAACGAGTAGTAAGATATTAAAAAATCGCAGTTTTTTTTTTTTTTTTTGCTTGCATTTAAAATATTACATTCTAGACTTTGGAAGATATATTTAAAGAAGAAAACTGTAAAAATAAGTTAACTTTAAGCCAAACATACTAACTGTATAAGTTAAATTATAAGTATCCAAATTTTAAAGTCCTTACAATTATTTTCTGTCTATAATTTTCTTATTTATTAAGGAATCACACTACTTGCAACAAATTTATTTTTAAAAAGATGAAGATATGGAGATTTTTCTGTTGTCTTTAGATTTGTTTAGTACATTTTCAGAAAAATATGCTTAAATTAGGAATAGAAAAAGAAGTTATTATTTCTAAAATGGGAAAAATGGGTAAAAATTGACAAAAAATAACATAAACGTGGTCCATTATGTACCAAAAGTTTATGAACACATTTTCAATTTTAATGTGTTGCTACGTTATTCATTTTTTAAATGACCTTCTAAATAAGAGATATTTTAAATTTTACAAAAACTAGAGCACTTTATCCTTGTTATTATATGAAATTGCTTAAAAAAACAGTGATTATATTCACATAAGAGGATGCAAATTTTGTAATAAAACAGTGATTGTTAAATCTGAAGGTTAAAACACTTCTACTATTACACAGAACATACACAAAAATTTCCGTTAATTATTTTCAAAACTTTTTGAGCAATCGCTGGCCCCGTTTGAGCATTTAAAAAAACACATTTCGAGTAAAATGCGTTTTAAAGTATGACATCTTGCTTAAAGTAATGGCATCTGCTTTTACTAAAACATTTGTAGTGTTTGTTCTAGTGAACGGAAAACAATACACTTGGTATTTTTATAAAGCTAATAAGATGGCCTATAAAACAAAATCATAAAAAATTTCAGTTTTTGGCAAAATTCACAATTTTAGGGTAGTTGGATACCTTAAGTAAATGCCTTCGTTTTAACAGAAAATTAAATAATTATTCAAAATTTCCTTACCAGAATTACTTTTCTCAAGGCGCATTTTTTAAAATTTAGAGTATCAAAAGAGGTATTGGAATATTGAATAAGCAAGAGGAAAGAAAATAAATGTAACTTGAATATATACGATTCATGGACATCGATATCAAAAAGATCCATTGATATTAATGATATAAGCATTGACAATAATTCAATGACTAGATAGACAGTGGGTGTAAGACACCTGAATTCATTCAGGACTTATTTCTTTATTCAGACAACTGCACTTGACAAGAAATGACAGCTTAGAATGAAAATATTGATACCAAAAAGTAGTAATAAAAAGAAAGTATTCAGATCTGTCAAGAATTTTTCAGATAAATGATTCAATGTTCAGATAAATGTTTTCATATGATGTTTTCTTTAAGTGAAAAAATGAGGTCATATAGAATATTATGGAATTGTATAACTATAAGCACACACACACAAAGACTGTTTAACTATAAAAATACCAATTGGAATTGATTTCTGTTGATCAAAAATAGGTATTTTTTAAAGATTTTGTAATCCTAAAAATATTCTTAGTTTATAAGGCTTATCATAAGTTAGTTTATTACGTGAATAATTTCGTAAAAGGGAAGTCTCTGTTTCTTTAAATACGAAGTTGATATATTAAACGTTTACAAATAACTTTTAAAATGCATTTAAAATTGTTAATATGAAAGAGAAAAAAACAAAAGAAAAAGGCTTACTGTTTATATCAATATCATAAAATATAAATTGTTACTCGATAATATCCTGAAATGAAAAGTTTAAGTATTCGTAAATTTGGAGTTTCCCTTCCAATTTTGTATTCGATTTGAAAGAGAATCGGGCCCAAAAATTTTAAAATGAAATTCTTCAAAAAAACTAATATTCATTACTATCTTTATCTATTTTTCAGGCTATATTAGTAAAATTAGTCAAAAAAACATCTTATAGTACTAGACTGAGAGTCACGGATTACATATATCAAAAATCTCGCTACATTACAGAAATTTCGACTACAATCTCTCAAGATAAATTAACACTGGAATAGAAAATTGATAATTATAAATTAATATATTTAAAATAATAATACTGGAAAATATTTTTAAATTGTAATACATTTAAAAAATGAGATAATTTTCATTTTCTGAATGGTTATAAGTTATGTCGCAAAACCCCAACTTTCAGTAATATGCAATATAAGTTAAAGCGGGGAGAGTTCCCACATTTCAGGATTTTTCCAATAGTACATAAAAAATGAATTAACAAGAACATGAAAAAAATACACTTTATTTTTAACTATTTGATTGATTATGTATACAAGTTAATTCTCTTCTTAGTATTAAAATAAATAAGAAATTTAATGTTAAATAAATTCAATTAATTGTTGCATGTTCACCTATATATATGGGGAATATGCCACCAGTCATGGAGTAAGATGCAACAACACCACAGTAAATAAAGAATAAGACAAACATTATAAAATTAAATGTGAAGTAACAATAACAGCAGAAAACAAAAACAAAAAAAAAAAATAGAATTCTTTTACAATTAGTTTGCTAAAAATATTAACAGTACAGGTTCGAATGATAGTTTACACAGCATTTCACTCAGTACAAATGATTATCATTCCAATCTTCGTGCAACCATTTGTTGCATTCGATGCACTAAATTCAGTCACACTTGGGACCCTTTTATCATAAAAGTACCCTTTACACTCAGCACAAAAATCGTCATTATTATCCTGATCAAAACTGTCACCACTGGTATCTAGAGAAATTTCTTCACTTGAGAATAACAAGCTGACCCGTCTCTTTTTCTTCTGTTTTTTTTTGAAGATTCCTTGCTATTTTTTTGGCCCTTGCCCGCCTTTTCTAGCTTTCCTCGGGCCTTTTCCCACATACTTGCTCTCCTCTGTGATTCAGTTAAGACTTCTGATGTTAGGTTTTTACCCCCGGATGGTTAACGTTTTCTGACCAGAGGAATATGGCTACTACTTCTAGACAAGAAATCTCGTGTTCTGTACTGATGGAGGCAACCGATGGTGATAGTCCACTTCCACTAGCTCAGCTGGTAGAAGCAACTGCTGGTGTAAGTATGTGGAAGCTACAGTTGTTTCATTGTTGGAAGCATCACAAATACCAAACGCACGCTGTGGGATTGCGTGCGGGATATAGGGGTAAATACCAGTAGCTGAAAACCCAGAATTACCATTTCCCACTGTGGCTGCCTTGCTCCAAGCTGCATTCAGAAGAGATCCAAACTGAAGTCTTGACACTTTACGATCTGACTTGTTGTGTATCAAGGAGCTCAGGGCTTGTCGTCAATATGTTTTCAGTGGTTTGAAAAACGAGCGCGCAAGTGACTGTAAATATTGGGTTATGTGATTTCGAAGACAGAAAATAATTACGTCATTTTCTGCGGCTAAATCTAATACTGCCACATCTGAGAAATGGGAAGCATGGTTTCTTAAATAAGGAGAACTTTCCCAGAATTTTTCCTAGAGATAAAATGATTCTTCAGAAACTTCATGAACACATCTGAGTTGATGTATTCGGGTGCTTCGTTCACCTCTACACGTGAATCCGTCAGCATGCCATCCTCAAACTCAGGTTTCTTCCGTTTACCTTTAAGAATACAGTAAGGAGGAAGGAAATTACCTTCGGCATTACAGCATGGCACTACAGTTATAGTCTCTCCCTTCTCACCTGACTTGACGTGGTGGACATCAGGCGAGCCTTTCTTCGCAATAACTTTCATAGGTTCATTATTCACTTGAAGACCACATTTGTCTAAGTTATAAATCTTTCTTGTACTTGAAAATACGAATTTTCCTGCAGAACGGTCTACAGCATTCCTAATCTTCGCCCTATGGAGATCCCTTATCCTATCCTCACAGCATAATTAATAAATATAGTTATATTTTGTACGATAATATACAGTGTTATAAAATGAGGAAAAAAAGGGGGGGAAACAAAATTTAGAGTCCATTTTATTTATTTCTGAACCATGGGGCATCTTCCTCCAAGTACAGAGAGAAGATGCAACTCACACGCTTATTTCCTTATTTCTGCAGTTTTATGGCTACTTCTACATGTATCGTATGTGTAACAAAATGCGTAACTCACTTATATTGCTAATATCTTATTTGAAATGACAAGTACGTTTATGAACTTTAAATAGGAAGAACGTAATATTATAAAAGTTGCTCTCACCACTAAAAAAAACAAAAAAAGAAACCGCCGATTAAAAACGATTAATTCAGATAAATTCATAAGCCTCACTCAATGTCGGATCAAACTCTTCACACAAGTGACTCAGAATTGCCCTCTATCGACGCATATAAAAGTACTATTAACAAACTTGAGTCTTCCCCAACTAGCGTCTTCCCTCGAATTACCTTATTCCTATTCATAGACAGTGAATTAGCTACTGAATTGAACTCATATTCAGCCAAATATGGTGTAGGAAAGGCAACTAAAAATGTCTGTACTCTTGTCCGCGAATCTTTTGGTTTTGCATAGACTGCTGATTACATGGGAAAGTGGCTGTACTTATTTCTACTTAGATTTCATTTGAGTACTACAGAATCAGGTAGGACGCTTTTTGTTTTATAATTAAATTTATAACTGTTAAACTAACTTTATTAAATGTTTCGAACAGGTCTCAAATAAACAAAGCTATTTTTGTATGTAGTTAGGTGTCCGTTTACTTTCGTCTGCGTGTTCAAGGGAGTCCATTACGGAGTCAAGCCAATTGAAAAGAAAAAGATTCAAACAAATCTCTTTTAGAAACCAACGAACTTCTCTTTGCAAACTAGGCAAAGTTAACCAAATAATCAGCCATTCAATGAATTGATTCTGTTGTTGCTAATGCCACCTGTCTGACAGGATCAGATCGAGGTCCATGAAATTCATTGCGGCAAAGAACTAAAAGTACACCTGTTGTTATCCTTATCTTTGAGCACCATACAGGTGACAGTGCGTTTTTGGCGCGGTTCCATCCCAAATTTACGGGAGAACAACTTGGGAATGTCAGAGGCACCACACGTCTTTTCCTCTTCCACTAACCTCAAGAGAGGACTTTCGTCTCGAAGACTATTTAGAGTACCCACATGCAGCAAACACACTATACATCTGCTAACATTGTGACGGATCTATCCGCGTCCTTCCTCTAACCCTCTTGGGAAATCTTTGAGCTATAAATTTGAATTTAATCACAACCAACTTTTTGAAGAAGCAACCTGTGATATGTATATAGATTAGGTTGTACATATATATATATATATATTTGTATTATCAATTTTATTATGCCAAGTATTTCTTTCATTTTATGTCACTATATATATATATATAGTCTAGATTTTCAAGCTAGTTAGATAGATAGATAGAGATATATGGAGATTGAGACATAGAGAATCTAACTAAGAGAGAAGAGATAGCTACCGATTAGGTATTATTCTACATTTAGTACATTTCAGAGATTAGTTGAAGTTATTAAAGTGACGATTGGTCACCATAGTTAAATTATAACTCAGATATTTAGAGAAGCGGATTGATCCTAAAAAAGAGGATCGAGATAGAAAAAGTCTTCTCATAATTCGCGTCTCTCGTTGTTTAATCTTCTATTGCCCCTATTAGTAACATCTCTTCTAGTTTGAATTATTAGAATTCTGTCAGTAGATAATTTGTGTGTTTAATAAATGGACTGGATAATTATTATGGCTAGTCATCCTTCACTTTCTCCCCCACCTCAAGGTGTGACTGAGAGTAGACCACGCCTCTTATAACATTCATGCCTCCTGCCGGATTCAAACGCAGGCTTTGCGGCACAGCAGTCAGCGTCACATTACGAATGGTAACTTTTTCTCTTCAAAAAACACGTTCATGATTTTAAAAATTGATTATCCCATTGTATATGTTTCAATATTTTTCACAAATAATAGCACTCGTTTTTTTTTATGAATTGAAAAAAATTTTTTTAATCGATATATGAACAAAAAGTTATTTCATCATTTAGTAAAGTTGATTATTGATTTGGATGTAAAACTAATAAGTCTAAGTTATCGCTAAATTAAATCCTTGTAATGAATAAATACTCAGAGGAATGTGAGGGAGGATACTAGTGTTACTAGTTGTAGTCTGACTAGTAACACTAAAACAACAAAATAATCTAATTTATTCACAATATTAATCACCACACAAATTCAATCGATCCAATTTAAGAGATGCCCCCAAATAATCCCTATGCCGATAATAAACATAGTAAGCGACGTATGATAAAACTGTAATACTAATCACACTTACTCAAGGTGATCACTTTGACTTCTTATTTATTTAATCTGGATTCAATCTCAGTGACAATTCGTCACCTTAAGTAGTTCAATTACCAAATATTAAATATCCACGATTCACATTCAGTTTGATTAATCTCTGCTCCGATAGCAGTCTAGCCTATCTCTCTCTAACCGAAAACGTACACTATATAAAGTAGTCTTAATTAGCATATAGTCATGTTTTCTTCTTCGAAGCGGAGTTTTATAATAAAATAATTCTTAAAGACCAGAAATTCCCCAAAAGGGTTATTAGTAGAAGAAGCTCAGGTAGAACCGTCATAATTCTTATTGAAAAAAAACTGATTTTTTTTATTAGAAATCTATTGGTAAATGAAGTATTTAAAGTGAAATAAGAAAACTGGAAAATAAGCATTTTTTACTTATTTATTATTTTTATACGAATGCTAGATGTTGTTTTTCAGTTATCAGATGCACTGTTTATTTCAATTTTGGGATGATAAATTTTTAACTGTTTGTAGTTTAGCAAATCTGAGCTTTAAGAAAGGAGATACGTTTCTTCTTGCACATAAATTAATGTAGTCTTAATTTGTGATATATTTTTTGTCACTATAATTTCTCTTTTCTTTTCATAAAAGTTGTTTATACAAATTTAATTAATGTATTAAGTGTTTCTTTCATGTTATCGTAACTGTCGATGAAGATGTATTAATTTTTTCTCAAATCGAAGTGTACCGTCCATAAAAGCAGAAAAAATACGGTAAATGTAGATGAATGAATGTTGATGCTTATTGGGGCTCCGGTACATTTCTGTGCTTCTGTACGTAATTGGCTGGATTTGACATACTCCGGCCACTGGATCAGACTTAGAGGCTCGGTTCTATGACCACCACAATCATTAGATCTCACACAATAGGATTTTTTCTAAAGACGAAATCTCAAGAAATTATTGTATCAAGATGTATGGATGGACGGTTTATAAACGTTAAGATGCCCGAATAAAAAGTGAAATAAACTTAGGCATTCTGATGGATAAAGGCACTGATCATAGAAATGGTTTTTCAAAGATGAGTATGTCTTTTAAAAATTTAACTGTATAGCAAATTCTTAAGCATTTTGCTAATATTTTATGTTTAAATCAGTGATTCTGAAAGTGGTTTGTATGGACCTCCAAGGGTCTATGACGACCTCTAAGGGGTCTACGTCAACCAAAAATTAATTTGTGGGTCCATGAGGTTAAGTATGGATCTATGATAGTGGCTCTCATTAAACTAGATTGTGACTTTAATTTTAAAAGAAAATTTATTATCTAGAGGAAACAAAATTTTACCTATTTAACAGATTTATTTACTGAATTCAATGAGGTTAATTTGTATTTACAAGGTGACAGCATAAATTTTATTAAAATAAGAACTCTATTTCAGCTTTTCTTTCCTGAGTTAAGTTAAAGGAGTATAATACTAGAGGTCCCAAATTTTCTAAATTTGTCACAGACAATCTGACAGAACGTTTTAACCTACGTTCAACATTTAAATGCTTTTTATTCAGATTTTGAAATCAGGTTTGAGAATGATTTGTCTATGGTAATACCCCAGTAGGTAATGAATTCATATGGTCATATTGAAAAAAAAATGTCACATAACAATAGGAACTAATAAGCATTAATGAAGATCTCAAAGTTTATAGAAACGGATGCCAGCAATTTTGGCTTTAAAAAGTCAAATCTGTTATTTATCCCGGCTTATGGAATGAGAGGAAGTTTTTCATTGTTTTTTTCTAGTGTGAAGGAGTTTCAGCCCAGTTACCAATCTCCGAAAACAAAACAACAACAAAAAAGAAAGAAACTGGACACTACTGACATTGAAGATTTCAGGTTAAACCAGACAAGATTGGTACCAAATGTTGAAAATTTGATATTGTTGCATCATATTCATCCCTCCCATTAAATTCATTTGTTTGTTGTTTAGTTATTTTATGCAATGGTTATTTTAGATATTAATTAGCTTTTAATTTAATTAATAAACATGTGCTTTAAGTTTTAAACACTATACTTCATTACAGTTAGAAATTTAACTCTTTTAAAGAAGGAGTAGTTGTGCCGACTGTCAAAAAGACAATTAAGTTGATAAATTTGCAAAACTTCAATATTAATTAAGCAGGGGTTTACCCCAAACCTAAAAACATGGCAAGAGGTCTACGAGTCAAAAGGTTTAGGAACCTCTGATTTAAATTATTATAAATATGTAATTCGTCACATATAGGAGAACCTCTAGCGACGGTTTTTTATGGTAAAATAACCAAACACCCAAAATTGCAAAATTATCAACTTTTTAGAGAATATTTTATGTAACAAATTGCGCTGTATTGTATTAAATTGGTTATGCTTAGTTTCAGAAAGGATCGTTACCTTTGGTTCTAAATGAAAATTTTGCACCAAACGATTAAAAGTATATAAGGAAGGTTGTAAGACCTCGACTGAATTGAAAGTCATATTTTTGTTATTTGTGTTTTTAAAAGGTATAATTATGAAATTAGCAATGTTTTCGAAACATTTTTGTTACCACGAATGGCGATATTTATTTTAGAAAAGGCCCATTTTCCTCCTAGGATCTCTTATGGGTACGATTAATTATTTTTAATTGGAGTATGTAAAGTTCAGTGACGATCGCTCTTCGATCTCTAAATGATTAATTTTTGAGCAACTTGAAAAATTCTTTAATTTGATTGTTAATTTGAGTTTTACTGTGAAAAGTAACTTCTGCTTCTGGAAATTTCTATTATTTTGTGGAACATTTCTTCCCTTTCATTAAGGCACAAAGGTCTTTTGTTCATTTCAAGTGAATAAAAACTCCTAATACAAACATGTCCAAAATTAATGTCATAAAAGTAGTTTTCAACATAATTCTAAATTGCTGCCAGTAAAATAAATAGAATTAGTATTTTAGATAATTTGAAGAACGGGTAGACACATTTATCAACCTTTGGCTTAGAAAAAGAAATGGTTAAGATTTAGTTTTTGCAGAACTGCTGAATTGAGGTCGTTGAAGCATCTGGGATTTTTTCCTGCTTTTCTGTGAATATTGACAACAAACAAGTTAGCCTACCGTGAGAATGAGTTTTCATAATAGTTTAGATCAGTGATTCCCAAAGTGGTCCAGATAGACCCCTAGGGGTCTATGACGACCTGCAAGGGGTCCACAGCAGCGAAAAAATAATATTTGGGGGTCTTTGAAGTATTAATGGGGGTCTACGATGATGGCTGTCATTTAACCAGATCACGACTTTAAT
Organism: Trichonephila clavata; assembly: GCA_019973975.1. NCBI lineage: Eukaryota > Metazoa > Arthropoda > Arachnida > Araneae > Nephilidae > Trichonephila > Trichonephila clavata. The sequence continues at coordinate 169,773 of BMAO01038984.1, read as the reverse complement.
TTCAAAAGAAAGTTAATCAACAATCAATAATTACTTATTTAACAAATATATTTTCTAAATTTAATGAAGTTAATTTGCAGTTCCAAGGCAACAGCATAAATTTTAGTAAAACAACTATCATTTCGGCGTTTTTTGCCAAAATTAATCCAAAGGAGTAAAAAATTAAAGTTGAAAGTTTTCAGTTTCTCAATTTGCCACAGACAATCTGCCCGTAAAATGACATTTTAACTTACGTTTAACATTTAAAAGCCCTTTATTCAGATTTTGAAACTAGATTTGAGAATTCTTTTGATTATAGTAATACCACAGTAGGCAATCAATTCATACGGTCACATCGAAAAGGGAATGTCAAATTACGAAAGGAATTGATAGGAATAGACACTAACGGAGGTATTGAAGTAAAGTTTAGAAACTTATATCAGCATTTTTGGCTTCAAAAAGATATTCCTATTATTTATCCGTATGGATTATCTTGAGAAAGTTTTTAGTTGCTTTTCCAAGTGAGAGTTTCAGCAAGGTTGCCAAACTCCAGAAAAAAAAAGACTTTACAATACTGACCGATGAAGTTAAGGGTTAAATCTGACAAGATTGATGCCAAATGTGGAAAATTTGTTATTGAAACACAGCATTCATCACTCCCATTAAAAGCATTTGTTAGTTGCTCAGTTACTTCTGTAACAAAAATTTTATATGTTAACTTAATTTTAATTTTATTAAGATGGGTGTGTGCTTCTTAAGTTTTAAACATAATACTCATCTCTACAGTAATAGATTTAAATCTAAGTAAGTAGCCCTATACCAGCTGTCAAAAAGACATTTAAATTGATAAATTTGAAAAAAAATTAGTATTAGGTAAGTAGGGGGTCTACGCCAAACCAAAAAACATGCCAAGGGGTCTATGAGACAAAAAAGTTTGGGAAGCTGTGGTTTAGATGATTACTTGAGGTGGAGAGCCATTGGCAGGCTTGAAGCTGGCCAGTCTTAAGCGGAGGTGGTTCGATGGTTACAAGTGGCATCGAAAGTGGTTTTTCGGCTGTGGAATCAATTCCAAACAAGTAGCAGATAGACCAAGGAAGATAGACCAAGGTCTCCACAGAGCAAGAACATTTGCACAGGATTGCTGCTTGGCATCAGCGGATGACGACATAGACCAGGGTTGGCGAACCAACGATAGGCGTGCCGTTGATGGCCTGCTACACAATATTTTGGACACGCCACCGATCCAAACGGTTTGCATTTTTGTTCAAAGTAACAAAGTTCACTATGAAGTATTAAGATCAAACGCGAGTGATTGCTCGCGGTGTGGAGGAAGTACACTCGTTTGTTATATTCTTGCCTAAGTTATGTTATGGACTACAAATGCTAATGATGCGAGATTTGTCTACACATAGCATACTCAATTTCGTAGACACAACTGTATTTGTGTTATATTTAGTTTTTAACCATTATTTAGCATGGCAAGTTCAGCAAAAAAAACCAAAAAGTGCAAAATAGTAAGTGTAACAGAAAATTTCAAACTTGGTGGACCGAGGAACATGACATGATCAACACAGGCGACAAAGCGGTGTGTGTTTTATGTTCTGGAACAATTATATTTAGAGCATAGTCTATTAAAACGGATTCCAGACACATTTAACTGTTTGAAGAAGCTGGTTCATGGTATTTTAACCATAACTCAAGCATGCATTCTGCTAAAAGTAACATCTTACAATACTAATATAATTTATTTGTCATCTGATCCGCAACAAAGAAGTTAATCTAATTCTACTTTATTGTGAATTGTACATAACTAAAACATTTATTACTATACAGTGCAAAATGAATTTTTTCGTAGTATATAAAGAGTTTTGAGTTGTTAGAATTTAGTTTTATATATTATTTCTCAATTATCACAAATCAAAATTATTTGACAGCACGTCTACATCTCATTAAACATTTCCTTAGAAAAAATGGCACGTTGCTCCGTAAAGGTTCGCCACCCCTGACACTGATGGGCTACGGCTCTTCAGCTTGCTCGTAATACTCTTTTCGTATTTTTATTGTTGAAAAAATTTTGAAATGGCTTTTCAAAAGAAAAATTAGTTGAACTACATTGAGACTTTATGTCTGATAACATATTTTGTTTCTTTTCAAATATATATTGAAAACTTACATATATTTATTGACGTTTCATCTATTTATCGATATATGTTTTCTGTTAAAGATGTTAATGTGCTAATATGTGAAAATAGCTTTGCCGTAGAAAAACATTATTAAAGAATTAATAGGAAGGTATTAATTTTTATAAAACCATGGCTCTTATATTGAAAAATTTTGAGAAAAAATAATTTTAAGAAAATTAAAATATAAATTTTAGTCGTTTTAATTATAGTAAAATTCTATAAATTCAATTTTTGAATCTCTTTGGATTTAACAAGGAAAAGATTTATTGCTAATTGGAGGCATGTAATAATGTTTTTAATTGGTCTTTTCGGACATAAACTTTCTTACCGAAATAAAAAAGTCAAAAATATGAATTATTGATTTATGGATGATATACGTACAATTGTTAATTTGGAGTGTTATGTAGAGAGAATTTTGTATAATAATTTAAATGATTTTTTATAAGAAGTATATAAATTGTAATAAGACAAAAGAATGTTTTTGCAGTGCTCTTATGAAAGACATAGATTCTGATAAATAATAATAAAAAGTAATGAAGTTGTATGTTTTTTATTGAAATATTTATTTGAGTGATACGATTTTTCATTGAATCGTATTTTTATCATTTATAGAATTTAAAATCAAAATTGTTGTGTTTAGTTTTAAAATTCTAAGATTACAAAAAGCAGGATAAATCATTTTTATTTTCTTTGTAGAAAATATATTATTCCTTATATTTAGCAAGACTCAGACGAATTTTTTTCAGTATATATAAATTTATTTTGACAATAAGTTTTGACTCGACCAAATTTTTAAATGGTCTTGCATATTATATGCTCCTTTCAAAAAATAAAATAAACTTATGTTCAAACGTAGCATGGTTCAATTTTTGTAATTCTTGAGCCATCCATCGAAATGCAAATAAAATAGTGTTCTTTCTAAAGCTCTTTTCTTATGTAACTCACTACTTCTGGAATATCAATAAAATATTGTAAGCTCTCTCTATTCTTAATATTTGATACTTCTGGTATTTCATTAGTTGCTATGATTTTTCTGACTGTACTCTCCATTCTCTTGTGATTTAAGTTGTACTGAAAAAGAAAAGAAAAGTATTATGAGCCAAATAATAGTTTCTGTGAGAAATTAAAAAACAATCTTAGAAACAATAACAATTCTCAAAAATTATTTACCATATAAAACGATAAAATCTGCAACATTTAAAGCTCTAGCTTTAAAAATGTCATACATACAATCCGTATCAAAACTGTATTCAACATGAAATTGATTGGCAGTTAACTGTATTTTAATGTTTAAAAACTTAAAAAAATTTATTTATTAAAAATTATATTTTTAATAATATTTGAAATCCTGATTCATTTAAGGTCACTTTAATCTATAAATGGGAAATCCCATTAATGTTTTAGATCATTTTTAGAGACATTTTGCTTTACGTATATTCGAAATAAATTGCAGGGACCAAAACAAAATTTAATATTTATTTTATATCATAAATATGCCAGTATAATTCATAGGAAAAAGTAGATATTGATTTATCGGTACTTATATATTGTACCATCGATAGATTTCGCCAAATCAAAAGACGTCGCCAATTTAAAACATATCGACAAATGCTGCCAACGTTATTATTATTGCTTTTGAGCTGGCTTCTAAGTGCCATCTTTTCTGATTTTTTTTCGAGGAAACGAATGCTTCCTGAACTTATAGAAAGAGCCTCACCAGGAACTGTAGACCACTGCAGTGATAACGGCAGGAACAATGAGGGCACCTTTTTCTCTTTTTTGAAGCACATTTATCTTCATGTGAAACCAAGCAAAGAATCTCCAACTGTGTTGATTATTGAGGATACCAAAACTCATATAACTTTGCAGGCTACCTTATAAAGTAGAACGCCGTTTATCATAACGTTCATTGTCCGGAGCGTCAAATATCCGAACCAAAGTCCGGATACGTTTTCGAACAGTGCAATGCTCAACAGTTGTTTCGTGGGAGGCCAAAAATGACGGGAAACACCAAGGTGCGGGATATTTTGGGGTAATTTCATTTGTGTGATTTGATAAACATCTGCGCGGAATATTTAGTCAGTTTGCTTCCAAGTGAGGGGGTGTATACGTGCTCTTTTGTTGATGTAGAAATCTGGATGGTATGCGATGCAGAAGATTATGGATTTCAAATGCTAAATAATAACGAGATAGTGACTTCTGTGCAAGAAGAAATCGACCCTGTCGACAATGAAACGGATGAAGACGAGGACAGTAACGAAAGTAGCAAGGGTCGATCAAATGCTGATGCTTTTCTGCGTTAGAGACAGATATGGAGTGGTACGAACAACAATCAAAGTGCTATTTTACTCAACTACTGCTGTTGAAGATAACCAGAGACCTTGCATTGAAAAAATTAAGGTGTCCAATGGTATAGCGAAAAATAAGTGATTATTTTCCCCAATCTAGGTAAAATTGCGACATTTTGCACCTATTTTGCTTTTTCTTCAAGCATGATGATTTTCAATATTTGTATTGTGTACAGTATCATATATTGCATGGATCGCATTCTGTTTTCGGTTATCCGAACAATCGCGTATCCGAACAGTATCCGGTCTCAATTGATTCGGATAAACGACGTTCTACTGTATTGCAGAGCGAAAAACATCATCATGGTTGGGTTGCCACCCCACACATTACATCGTCTCCATCCCCTTGTTGTGTTATTTTTCGACCAATTAAAAACGTACTATAGCCAAGCATGTGGCAACTTTATGGTCACTCATCCAGAACAAACTATCACAGACAAAAATATTGGTGATGTTTTGAGCATCACTTACTTCAAAGCAGCTACAGTTGGAAATGCCGTTGAAAGGGGTTTAAAGAATGTGGGAGCGAGCATCATATTCATCTTGTGTTTAGCGAACATGACTGTGCTGCTGCAAAAACTACTAACCATGATGCTGTTGGCGATAAAACTGAGAATAATAGTGCTTATCCTCAGACCCTGGTAGTAGAAAACCAACATATAAACCCTCCAAAAAAACCAGAAATTATGGCAAATGCTGATTCCGATGCACCAAAGAAGACTGTTAGTGTTTTTTATTTCAAACCATTGCCTAAAACAACATAATGTGAGAAGAAAAGAAAAAGCAAAAAACTGAGCTCTAGCATTCTTACAAGCACACCCATCAACGAAATGTTAGAACAAAGGAAAAAGCAGAAGGAAGAATAGGAAGTTTTTTTTAAAAAACAGGGAAAAGAAGCTCGCGAGAAGCTAAAAAGGGAGGGGAAAAAACTCAAACAAAATTCTTGTAACTCTAAGTCTATAAAATTCAGGCCAAACAATCCAATTGCATCAACTTCAACCCACGGTGTTATAAGATGTCTTGCTTGGGAAGAGGAACATTGTAACACTCCAACAGAAGAATGGATCTTGTACTGTAAATGCCAAGAGTGTTGGCATGAGGAATGTTCCAATTATGAAAATGGCATTTTTATTTGTGGCTATTGTTAGGTACACAATTAAACACTTCAACATTACGTTAAAATACATTACGCTTAGTTTGACACTTTGTAAGATGTAAAAATACAATTATCAATTGTTAAACCATGTAATATATTCAAAAAATAAAATACAGTAGAACGTCGTTTATCCGAATCAATTGGGACCGGACACCATTCGGATAGGCGATTGTTCGGATAAATTCGAAATTCGAATGCGATACATGCAGTATATGAATGAGTGAATGAATATTTACGTCGCACTGTTCAGCTACACGAGGGCTTTTGGCGACGGTTCACGTAATTTTGAACCATGGTCAAGTGACGTGGACGACACCTGAGCTGGCACCCCCCTCTCCTAACTACCATACCACACCAACTGGAGGACGTTTTAGCTCTCGACAGATTTAACGTGCATCGTACCCCTACACGGCGGTTCTTCAGTGGTACTGGGATCGAACTCATGACACACTAGACATGATCCGATGCCTAGACCACTTGGCTACCGCGGCCACATGCAGTATATGAAACCGAACCCTATACGAATATTGAAAATCATCACATGCAAGAAACGTGCTTGAAAAAAAAAGCAAAATAGGTTCAAAATGTCGCAATTTTACCTTTATTGTGGAAAATAATCACTTATTTTTCACTGTACCAATATACCATTGTACACCGTAGTTTTTTCACTGCAAGGTCTCTGATTCTATTGAGCAGCAGTAATTGAGTAATATAGCACTCTGATTGTTGTTCGTACCACTCCATAGCTGTCTCTAAGGCAGTAAAAGCGCGTCAGCATTTGATGGGCCTTTGCTACTTTCATCATTTTGTTGTCCTCGTCTTGATCCGTTTCATTGTCGACAGGGTAGGACTATTGCTTGGAAGTCACTATCTCGTCATCATTTAGCACTCTAAATCCACATTCTTCTTCGTTTGCTTTCCTCGTGGTTTTCCTTTTCTTCGCGCCATGTTCAGAGTCAAGTTTTGACTCAAAATTTAAAATGGTTTCTCAGCTTTTTTTATGTCACACACACAGAAATTATTGCCTTTCCAACATTATAAAACTGTGCTAGAGACGCTCCACTTTCTCCCTTCGAGAGACGGTTCAATATTTTAAGTTTTGTTTCTGTGTTCAAGACGTTGCGCTTCTGTTTTAAATTCGAAGCCATAGCAGTTCACAACAAAAGAGAACATATACACCCCCTCACTTGGAAACAAACCAACCTAATATTCCGCGGAGATGTTTACCAAATCACACAACTGAAATTCCCCATATATCTCTCACCTTGGGTTTTTCTGTCAGTTTTGGCGCCCCACGAAACAACTGTTACGGAAATGTATCCAGACTTTGGTTCGGATATTTGACGCTCCGAATAATAAACGTTCGAATAAATGACGTTCTACTGTATGTTCAACCTTTTTCAGTGTTGTCATCCTGCCTCAGTACTGGGGCAAGATGACGATTTGTTCAGGTTATGAAAAAATAAAATTATTCTTTACTTCTTTTATTTGAAAAATTAAATGGTAATATATTTTAATACTACAAAGGACTTCTCTAGCAGTTCATGTAAAATTAATTTTACTATCCTTAAAAATAAATTAATAAACAACAAAAAATTGTTAACATAGTCATCTTGCCTTGGAATCCCCTACTTTCTTTTAATTGTATTTATTTGATCCGTTAACATTTTTTCTTTAACTTGCCACTCTATTTTTTGTAAATAATCTGTCACATACTGTTATTATTAATATTCTTGGATCTTTGTTCAAAAACTAGGTCCACTTAGCGATCATTTATTCTTGATCAAATTCCCTCCTGACAAATTCGTTGAGACCTCAATAGTCTTATTTCTTGGTAGAAAATAGTACCCAATTTATTTAAGGTATCCGAACAAATTGAAAATGACCAAATTCAGTCAAGACAGATATTTTTGTTTTTTATTTTATTCAATAGAGCTTATCTTTTGACTTTGCCAAGCAAACTTTGTTTTGTTTTTACACTACCTAGAGGCCAAGTTACAATCAATTTTATAAATTTAGAAAAACAAGAAGTGAGTTTTTGATCTTCCAGAAGTGGGCATTTAAATTGCTGAAAATCTACCAGGCGAGTCTTTAACTCCAAATATTACGAATGTATTTCTATAAAACTTTTAGAACCTGATATTCATGCTATTTTCTAGAGAATATACTAGAATATTTCTTATTGTATTAATACTTTTTGAGTTATGGCTTGTTATTTAAATAATGGTCTCATAAAAAAATGTAACATTTCTTATAATGTTTACTCAATCAGCTCTAAAGTTTTCAAATTTTAATAAAAAATTAAAATTTTAGTACATTTTCTAGATAAATGCATCTAATTTGTTTTAGTAATAATTTTACTAATATATGTTTATTACTTTTTTCTCTAACTGCTTTGAAGTTTTTCAAAAATATTGCTAAAATTTCCCTTATAATTGTGATTTGTGTAAAATTCCAGGTAATTTATTTTAAATTTTGATAGTTAAATATATAGTAATATTTATTGGTATTGAGTCCAAAAAGAGCATTTATAATGTTTTAGTATGCTATTTTGTTAAGAAAGTACTCTGAACGTGTTCGGATACCTTAACCCGGGAGCAGGCACGTGGGGCACAGAGTCACCTCAGGCTCACGAAATCGTTAATTCTAGGAAAACTGTTTATTTGTTACCAATGACCTTGACCTTCTATAGGACAGTCTTCATGGGAACTAAAATGTATTTGTAACATATTTCCTTCTTTTTGGGGGCGTAGCAAGCTTTTTTTTTTTTTTTACGGTTTTAAGGTACTTGTTTTGACTGATTTCCCCCATGGGACCACTTTTGTTCCAAGATATCTTCTATGAACGTGCTACATTTTCCCCCTGTGAACAACTTAGTGGTTTTGATTGCTGTTTGTACGATTTATTATGGTTTATAAATGTAAATGAGCAGAATTTAAAAAAAAGAAACGGAATCTGCGATTTCTATTTAAAAGTTGAAAATGACCAAGCAAGGAAAGAACCTGCTTACATAATGCATATTAATCATCATAGTAAAAGTAAATATAAGAGAAGCGATGAACATGAAATTTTTGAGTTGGAAGGCTAATTTTCAAATGCTATCTAAAGAACTCCATCAAGAAAACTATGAAGACATATAAGTGTAACACACGACACATTTCGTTCTGTCAAAAAGACATAAGCAAGAAAAAGTTCATGCTGTTTGTCAATCATCAAAGAACAATAAAACTATAATAACTTGAACAACATATGACACTTTTGCCTGCAAATAACATTCCTATAATGTTAGCAAAAAGTGTCTGTGATTTGTGTCCTTTATTAAAGTCACGCACATTTGAAATTTCTTAATTCAGTTTGGTGAATATTTTTTCTAAAATTATCAAAGAAAAATTGAAAAGTCCTTAAAGGTAGATAAGTATACTTTCTCTTAACTAAATTATTCATGATTTTTATCATGTACAGTAAAAATAATTGTTAAAAAAAGGATTGGGGTGACTCAGTCACCCCAGCGCGACCATTAACGTTAGTATTGAGTGCGCGCTTGCTCCCGAGTTAACTACAATGATTTTTGATCATTAGATATAAATGTCAGGACTTCAAAGCTATAAAATAATTTCGGTGCACCAGGTCGTGAAAACTACCCACTATGCGCTGTCGCGAACAAAGCCAAAGAACGACTAGTTACTTTTGTCGTTCAACTTGAGTGGCGCTGAGAGCACATTATTTTTTGTGTTTATGTTTTTCTTTTGGTCTGTGGATCAGAGTAGCAGTTGTGTCTTTGTCTTAGAAACGCAGAATGTACCAGTTTTTTTAATTTCTTTTTTCATTAAATTGTTTTGCATCATACAGAGAACTCTCATGCTTAAGAGTTGGAGTATTTATACTAAAATATAATCAAACTTTAGATCAAGCTCATCCCGGTATTTAGAAACGAAGAATAAGGTAAGGGATACCTTTTTTCTTTCGTTAGAATTTGAAATTGAAAAAAATTATTTAACAGACAGGTTTTGTTTAGACTAAATTGTTCGGCAGTATAGTAAGTACCGATTTATTTATTTTTTTATGTGGTGAAATATAACTTACGGGTATATCTGGTACACTCAGAATCAATTTAGGTATGTAATCATCTGATACTTCGCTTTTGATAGAATCTTCAATTTTTTTTCTCAAATTGTCATTAAAAGTATATCCTTTCTTTACTTTGACAAAGAGTACTGCCCTCATATCTCCGTCCCATCCACGTTGACCAACACATATGAAATCTTCTAATTCTTCCATTCGATCAACTATAAAAATAAAATAGATTAGGAAAAACCTTTTATAATAGAAATTCAATAATTTATAGTGTTAGATTGATAGCAGAATTATTTTTTAATATATATTTCGTATGCTCTTTATTCCATAATACTTTATACTAACTTCATAAATTAAAACAAATTGCGTTTTACGAAACAAACTTGTCTAAAAAAAATTAGTTTAGAATATTAAAAAAGATGCATTCAGTATTTGATGAGTATTTAGTTACATTTTAACTAACTCGGGGGAATAATTAGTGAAAGAAATTTATAGAGCTGTAGTAACTTTGTAGCTGATTAGATTTATTATTATATTATTATTTCTTTGATCCATCTTTACCATTAATATTTAAAATATGTGTTTTTTACGGTATAAATAGTTTTTGATTTAATTTCGATTTTAATTTTGTTGACTATTTTTAATATATATCAAAAAAATTAAATTAGTCAATTTAAAAAATCATTCGTTGAGACTTTAATGATTCGAAAATAATTCATAATTTCCCAGAAAGGAAAATACTTTTAACATTGATTTTTGATACTTTGAACATTGAAAGTGAAATTCCTCACTTTTAACATTGATTTTTGTGTGAATTACACAAGGCTCTTTTTTTTTTCATCTGATGGGATTTATGGTTAACGAGGCACACATTTCCGTATAAAAATTGAATACTTTGGACAGAATTTTATTACGTGATTTTTCGAGGAACGCGAGTTTTTTATTTGGTACAAAAATAATTAAGTGATTATAAATTCAGAGCAAAAATACTTTCCAAATAATATTATTTTATTAGAATCAATGCATGACTGATTTTTAGGCATAAAATGATGTGAAGCAAAATATATATGTATAAAAGGATACTGAAAGAAGAAAAGAAACTAAAAAATATATATAACCAAGTTCTAATTTTACAGTTATAAATTCTTTTAAAAATTATGTGTGTGTGTGTGTGTCAACTGTATTAAAATTAATTCTTTCAAAATATTCATCCAAGTCTCAACAGTGGGTTTCAGTTTTTGAAATGAAACTAACAATACAAAATGCTAAAAATAAATTACTTACTTCCAAAATAAACATCTCCAGCACAAAATCTTTCTCCATTTTGTTTCAATGTGTCATCACTATAAAAGGAAATCATTTATTATCAAAATTTAAATTCAAGAAAATTTTATTATTGAAAGAGTTGAAAAAAGACATTCTGTTTATAAAATGAATTTGTTACTTTAAATATAAAATTTAAATATTCAAAACTTTAAAAAAATTGAACTACTCTAATTATAAAAAATATTTTTTAACGTTAACTCTTTAACGATTAAAAATGTAATTAAATAGTCCCAAAATTATTTTTAAATGTTTAAAACTACATAAGGTAAAAAAAGGGTAAGATTTTACCTAAAATAAATTAGTATATCTTATTTTGATAACCCAATGCATTTCGATAAATTCAGTTTCAGTTTTTTTTTCTCTTACATTTCTAATTGTTTATTTCTAAAACTAAATGCAATGTAAATTTGTAACAAGGTTTTATTAAACTTCAAAAGATAAACGTTAATTATTCGAAAGACTGAATGTTTAAAAAAGCAAAAAGAAGTAAATGTGCGGAATTAATTTTTTTTAAAAATATTTTAAAAATACTTTTTAATAAATATACAAGGATTATTTAAAAATTATGAGAATACCGTATTATAGTTTTCATCCGTTTATAAATTAACTTTTACATTTAAAGATTATGCTTAAAATAAAAGTCATATTTATACCAGGTATTACTCAGATAAACTTTTGTAAATTTAGAAGGAACATTTATAAACTCGCCGGTATTCCACGAATAGTTTAGTTTTAGGCCTATTTTCAATATGGTTGTATTTTTTCAGTTTCTTTTTATTTTACGCTTTCTAAAGGTTCTTAAATCCTGCAGAAATACGCTATTAATAAATTTTGAAACAAAACAACTGAGCATATTAAATTTAATGTATTAATTGTTGTTGTTGTCGTGTCCTTCCCGTAGAGAACAAAAGAAAATTCTCAGAGCCTGAGACAGGTTGGACTTCTACATGATAGATACGACACCACCTATCTCCACCTCCACAATTTAGGCATGGGCTAGAGGGGAGGAAAATATTTTCCAGCACCCTGCACCCATGGTTTCTGCTGCGACAGCCTACAGGACTTTCGCACCCACTGATTTAACGAGCACGTAATCCGTGCTTACTCAGAGGGTATTTGGTGGGATCGGGCATTGCACTCAAGGCCCCCGGTCTGGAGACCGATGCTCACTAGGCTACCCACGATCCTATTAAATTTAATATCCAGTTGCTTCCAGTTGTTGAAATACTTTTCTTGGAAAATTCTGTTTATTTTTATATTAAAGAAATTTAAATTTTAAAAATTTTTGAGTACTTACCTTCTACCTATAACAACGATCCCTTTTGTCTTCGGATTAATCCATCCTTCGTCATTTTGGCTCCAAACACCTACATACAAAAAAGAGTAATTTTTCCATGAAGAATGTAATTATGTAAGAATGTTTAAATTCCATCAAGTATTATCATAAAAAAGGACTAGAATCGAAATATTAAAGCGAATCTCTTTATATTCAGCACCAGAAAATTCATGAAAAATAATTCAAGCCAAGACATTCCATTTCACAATAATTATTTCGTCAAAATTTAATTTCTATTTTTTAAATACTATTTTTTTACAATAAGTTTTTATCTATCTTTTCCCCGAGATCTTTAAGCAAAACTTTGAAATAAAAGTCAATAAATCATTGCCGAAATTATAAAACAGATAATTTAATATAATTTTTTTTAAAAAAATGTTATTAAAAACCTCTTGAAAAACTTTCGAGTAATAATAATGCAACATGTTAGTGTAAACACTTTATAATAAATTGTTTCTTGGTGTATTAGATGCAATAAATAAGTTGGGCTTTGTTATTTTTTTAAATATTAAATATGTTTATGGAGGAAAAATCATTCAGATATATTACACTAAGTTTGATTTAAAAATTATTATTGTTGATTGTAACATTAAATGTAGCTTTAATGGTATACTCTTAGATTTTGTAGGTTCCTGAAATTTATTAAGCAATAGAAAACTTTAGAAAGGCTATTAAACTTCTATATTTTCAAACCTCTGCTCGAGGATATGTACTTTAAGATAGGAACAAATATTTTGTGAGTATTACTTCGTGAAATAATACTTCGCGCCATATTTTAGTTGATTACATCAGCCCTGTGTAAATGAACCAATTTCAATCTCTTATGAAGAACAGAGAATTTTGAATGGTGGCCTTACTAGATATTCTTAACCAAGTATAGAAAAATAGCTAATGAATAAGCTTGGCCCCTTGTTCATAATTGCAGGCATCATATTAACTTTGAAAATCCTCATTTTAAACAAGTGAAATTTATTTTCTTCCAAAATAATAATTACTTTACTTTGGAATATTTTATAAATCATAGATTAATTTGAATTCTGTAAATAATACATTGAATTTTTAGTTACTAAATAATCTTCTAAGCTGTTTATTGTAAATATTGCATTGTACTTTTGTTGTATGTAATGGTTAGGAATTATTATGGCATATAATGTAGAGAACTTATTGTGCTAAATTACGAGTAAATTAAGTTTCCTGTAAATTAAAGGTACCACATAATTTTTTGACTTTGAAATTATCTTTTTAATTGCAAGATTTATTTATTTTATTTTTCTTTCCATTAAGTACAAAAAGTCTTTTTACAATTTGTGAGTTTTGGATTGATTCTATCTTTGATAAAATTTTGTAAAGAAACATAACGTAATCAATAACGTTTTGTAACCATCAATAACGTAAATTACTTAAAGTAACTATTTTTATGACTGTTTAATTACTGCTATATTTTTCTGCTCAAAAAGCTAACAAATGATAAAAAATTAGTCTCTAAATTGAACTAATACATGATAATCACAAGTCTTCAATCCTCATCTAATCAAATAATTTTTTTTAAAAATAGACATTTTAAGTATACGATATTTTACCCTTTATTTTTTCTCAGTATTTCATATTTATTAAAAATATATATGCACTTATAAATTCCCAAATTAATCATGTAAAAAACCTTACCTTCATATTTAGAAAAGTAAGTTTCATTCAGCTTTGCGTTATTATTGTCTTTCCATAAATACACGGGAAAAGAAGGGGTTGGTGTTTTGACAACCATTTCTCCTCGCTTTCCAACAACAGAACGACCTAAAAGTTTTAAATAAAAAGATCTTTGTTTTATTAATAATCGCTAACATCAACAGCTTGAGCAAAATTGATTGAAATTACAATTTTCTTCCATGCATTTTGTGAAGGAAAATTGAAATTTCTCTGCTGGTCTGTCAAAGCACGGATATCCTTCATTTTATTTCTGAATTGTTGTCTCGAAGTCCAAATAAATTCAATGTAATTTTAACAAAATCAAAACTATGGTTGAGCTCTTTATAGTACTCTATTTTCTAAACTGAAAACTAGAAACTGTTACCTTTAAGGCAATTTGCTAAAAATAATAAACTAAAAATTAATTATTACAGTTCATTAATTAAAATTCTTTAAATTAACGAACTGTAATAATTATTTTTAAAATCCCTAGTAATAACAAAACATTTTAAGATTCGTAAAGTTTAGTTGATTATATTAGATTTTCTCAGTTTTTTTTTTTTTTTTTTGAGTCACTCACAAAGTTTTACACGAAGAATTCTTCAAAATATAGTTTCTCTGTTCTTTTTTTTTTTAAATCTCCTTCTATATTCTTTATTAGGAGTGAGAGAGTTGAAATTTACTCGTAGATACTTTGTGTCAAACAATCGGTAATAAAAATAGAATTTTATCTCAGCACTAATAAAATAAGAATCAATTAAGTAATCGATTAAAAAATTAAAAATATCATGTGTCCTGAAAAACAATTTCAAAAAATTTAAGAATTTAACATTAAAATATATATACATGAAGAACTGGAATAGATTTCAAATTAGTGCTACTGTTTTTTTTTTTATCTTAGTAATTTTTCCAATGTTTTGCGTATTGTACTTATTTATATAGTTTAGAAAGTTGCATAATATTTTGATCTAAAAAAATGTTTTTAGCGCGTTTTTGACGTAGTGGAACAAAAGCGCTTTAGGACGCAAATATCGTTCCATATTTCGTCGTACCTTTTTCTAAGCCAATAAGTAACCAATTGACCTCGGGTTTTCGGCATTTGGTCGCATTTGTGCCCTAGATGAGCCGAATCATGTTTAAATTTCCCATAGTTTTCCCGAATTTTTCTACAAATTTTCCTGAATTTCGCTAGTTTATAACAAAATTTTCTCAAATTTTACCTAGTAAATTTATTGTTTGCAAAAAGTTTTTTTAAAAAAATCTACCTGCATAGAATAAATAAATAGAAGCGAGTTTTATGCCTAGACAAGGAGTTAAGTCACCTTGTCCGGGCTTTTGTAGCTTCTGTAAAAAAAATTTTTTTTTTTGCTTTTTTATAGTGCTGATACAGATTTGTGTCATTATTTCTTTTCAGCTCAATAGTAGTACATTTAGAGAAGTGGTACAGTACACTACTTTCTGTTAGTAAAAAGTTCATTCGTTGCATTATTGTAAAATACAACATGTGAAAAACGCGCTAAAATTACTTGACCATGCCAATGATTGATATCTTGTTTTCAAATGTTCTAGGGAAAATAGAATAGTTATATCTATTTCAATAAGCTTACCGTCATTATCGAAACAATGGAGATCAACACCCAATGATGGCACTTGGCATTCACTTGAATATCCTGGTAAATTGAGGTCAAATCCCGAAAAAGCTCCAAATACTTCTGTAGCTCCTGAAAGCAATTATGTGGAGAAATAAACATAAATTCATCTTTAATGTGCCACTTTGAAGTAAAAATTTTGTACGTCAAAAACAAACTTTAAGAATTGCGTTAATAAAAAGTACAATTACTATTAAAAACTATTTCATTAATATACTTTTATCTATTTTAAAGCTTAGGTATATGTTTTATTCTTTATTTGTAATTAGGAAAGCGGATTTTTGCTTGAACAAAGAGTTTCCTTTCGTTAAAATACAGATTTTTAATATTTGAGGCTATTTTATTCAAAGTGAATTATCCTTCTCTAATGTCATTTAAATATGCCAGAAATCTATGTGGCAACCATATCGATGAAAATAATTTCATATTAGATTTTCAACCCTTTTTTTGTAGCTTTATAATCTTATTTTTTCATGGATGACAGATATTTTTTGAGTAAATTATATCGTAACCTTTCGCAGGATGTAATCAACATATGGTTGAGTTGTAGAAGTTGTTCTTAAGATGAAGCACTCTTCTATTGTAAAAGATACAATCCCACACCAGCACATTAGGAATAAGGGCTGTAGGGTCAGTAAAACAAATTTTAATTGGGACCGCTGACTCTACGCCTCTCCACATCTGGATCCGATAGTCATTTACTCCAAGACCAAAGCATAATTCGTTGTTAAATGTTAGAAGTGCAGTCTGATCGCTGGACATCATTCTAGACTAAGGGTGTCAAACTCAAAGGCTAACTTGGGCCAAACCAACAAGGTTTAACTTTAGGTGGGGCGCAAAATAAAATCAAAATTCATAGAAATGTAGGTTTATTTTGAATAATACATTATATAATAAACATATACAAAAGAACAAGAAAAATGTAACGTTTACGTCATGACACTTGACATCTCTTTTCTGCTACAATCTATCCTATTTCAGGAGAAATTTTGATATTTTATTAGCTATTATTGTGTGCCAATATACGAGTCGGGCCGCGAGTTTGACACTTCTACTCTGGACAATATTGTCAATATATTGTGGGGTTAAGAGTAGACGGTTTACAAACCACTGAGTGCAATTCCGCTACAGCCATTCGATGCTGGAAGGTACAACGGGTAGTACTCGGTACCTTCTGATCCGTAAGCACGTACCATACCACTGGACTAAAATGATTACTTCAGTCCGGAGGCTGTCAATGGCTTATATAGATACCTCCCCTACACACTCCCCCACCAGTGAGTCAGTAGATAGACGAACGAACTATGTAGTTGTTATGGTGAACGTGAGTTGCTGCTGTTGCGTCATTTTGGTATAACGGCTTGTTTTGCTGCATCATGTGCGTCTGACGGCTTTGGTTGCTCTTGCAAGGGTATATGGCGCCACGACAGCTACATGAAGGTTGCGTTTTCTGAGGTCAACGTCAGGGTCACCAATGAAGGATAGAACTCGCTACCTTCTAATCCATTGCACGTACCATACCACTGGAGTAAAATGATCCCTTCAGCCCGGAGGCTGTCACTTGGCTTATATATATACCACCGCTACATATGAAAAAGACTCTAGAACATCAGACAGATCACAATGATGTCGTTGATACAGTTCGGACATGTTGAACAATCTTATTATCACGCCTCGCATTCATGCACCTTGTCCATCCAGATCTTTGATTCCGCAGATCTACTTTCCGAAAGATCAAGTAGATTCCTTGTAGCAACCCCTGTTTCAAGTAACTTTCCCCAACCGAGTCCATACTGTGCAGGAGGGGGCTTATTGCTGGTTATGACCCACTAGCTTCAAGCACCCTGATTATGCGACCATGTTCAAGGATATACTTTTGGCTATGAGATTTTCTACAATGTTGTAACGATATTATTGCTTGTATCTCTAGGATTTTACAACACCGGACAACGAAAAAAGATAATTTTTTTCTGTGTTATACGATATTAGTTGCGTAGTACAACACTCTTGAAAATTTATTCATTTGTAAACTTGGTATAAAAAATTGTCATGCAAAATTTTAGATAATTAGATTGTCTTAGGGTTCTCCATTTTTTGTAAAGTGTATTCTTTCGGGTTTAAGAAACACTGAATTATTCTATAACTAGTAAAATTAATTTTAAATCTCTTACCATAAATACTAGAAACAAAAAGATCCTCCTTGACATATTTATGAAAAAATTCGAAATTTCTAATTTTAGATGGACTGGCTCCCAAAGCAATAACTTTCAAGCTATCAAAATTCATTCCAGGCTCTATAAGAAAAACAATTCAAAATTATTAGTTCACTTAATTGCGGGGACATTTCTTGCGTTTGAAAGAGGATCAATGATCCACCATGTATTTACTACAGTAAGAAAACCAGTTTTGTAAAAAAAATAAAATACGAAACTTGTAAACTTAAGTCATTGATAGCCAATAACACAGTGTAAATGTGAAATTTTTAAAAATATACATGTAGTCAATAAGCGGAAGAATGCTAACAAATTCAATATTTTAACGAAATATATATAACAGTTCAATAAATCCATTTATTGAAACATTGTAAACATATTTATCAACAATTCACAATTTTGTTCTTTATAATTTTGCTATTTTCCATATTCAAGATTTGTAACATGTTTTAAAAATTTGTAGCGGTATAAGTTTTTGTACCCTTTTTTGTAATATTAGTTGACTGACATGATATATTATGCAGTATTTTACCATTTTAGGTATTCCAAATTTAGATTGAATTTTAAATGTTTGAAAAATAACTTTAAAAACCTAAAATGTGACGCTGGATTTTTGAAAAACAGTGCATATATTTTCAAAAAAGTTACATGTAATGAAAAATTATTTGATATGCAGGCAATAAGTTTAAGAATACTCATACATTTGTCGTATAATTGCATTTTTTGAAAAAAAGACATTTTTTTCAGAACATCGCAAATCAAAATATTGTTTTGAAAACATGTATACACTGATAAATAATGTATAATAATGATAAAAAAATATTCTTCATTTAATGACAATAACGTACGATATTAATCAGAAACAACACTGTTTTTTTATATAGTAAATTACATTTTTTTTTCAATTTAAATGTGCCTCAATCGACTTTTCATTGGCATTGTGAAAAAGTGGTTTTTTTTCTTTTGTCATGCAGACTATTCAGAGTCTGATCTATAAATTAACTTCACGATGATATGTTGACAACCCCTGATATATTTATGAATGATAATATTGTAAATAAAATTAAATACAGAGGATTTTTTCGTTCCGTTAGGTTAGTAAACACCAAACATTTGGTCGTTTGCTTCAACATACAACAGGCATAGCATGAAGAGTTTCTCTATAGGGCTACCAATAGTTAACCAGAAAAAAAAACCACCTTCCACCAATTATAAACCCGAGGTTTCGGTATTTGGGTTTAATGCCTGGTTCTGAAATCCCTCCCAAAAGGTAATTTCACTAACATTTCTCGATTTACAATTTCAATGGATATGAATATTATGGATAGGCAATTAATGTAAATTGATAATCACAATTTATGTATTTAAATATTTTGAACTTCTTTTAAATGTTTATATACTTACCGGGAAGTATGTTGTTATTTTCGATGCTGTCGAAACATGCAGGGGTAAGACAAGCATATGTGATTTTATATTTTGAGAAACAATCCCAAAGAGTGAATCCTTTCTTATCATATTCAGGACTTCCGCAAAACAGAAATAATTTAACTCCTAATGCAAGAGCTGGAATAGGGTTGTCCCATACACTCCATCCCACCTAATAAGTGATAAATAATTACATTCAGTACACTTATATAAATATTTTTAAACAAAAAAATTTAAGTAATGCTATGGTAAATTTAATATGTCTGTCTATAACAATATAATAATTACATTTTAAAATTCATGAACATCATACGAATTTATTTTAAGAATAATTTTGCAATTTATGGGTTTTTTTTACTATTTATTCACCTATATGGTTCAATGTTTACTTTATTGACTGAAAATCTAATGAAGATTTTAAAATTACCTTGAATAAATAAAAAATGAAGAGAAATTTGATTAAATTTAAGTTCATGACTCAAGAGCTTTTAATTTAAAATGATTTAGTAAGTTTTTTTCTACCTAATTTTCTAATTACTAAATAGATAAAAATATTCTTAATAAAAACATTTACATGTTAGTCTGAATTATATCTTACTCTTTGCTTTACAAAGTAATTTGATTATCTTTATTGTTTTAATTTTATTGGGGGGGATTAATATTTATTTTCTTTATGCCATTTTTTCTTTTTTCAATTTTTTTATCGATAAATCTATTAACTTAATGTTTTTCTTATATTTTTGCTATGGTTCAATTGAAATATCTACATATTTCGAGGACAGAATAATAGAAATAATATATATATATATATATATATATATAACTTACTGGACAATAGGTGTACACAGTGTCGCCATTCTTCAAATTTAGATGCATTCCAAAATCTCTAAGTACACACATAAAAGTCTGAAAATAAGTTTTCACATAATTAAAATGTTACACCATAATTATTAGTAAGTCTTTTAGAATCCTTAAACGTTATGACTAAATGCTTTAGATAATAAGTTATTTATTTTTTTTAAAAAAAAGGGCAAAAGTATTTTAAAATTCACAGAATTTTTGGAAAGTTTCATACATTTATTTAAAAGGAAATAAAAATTTAATTTATCCCTTGTCTTGTACTTATGGATGAAAATCCTTCTGCAGCAGTGCTCAAATAAAGAATTAAACTAAATTGCACTGATATTTTTTTCTGTAACGTTATGTCGATGTATTTAGAATTTATTTTGAATTCTAAATCAAAAAATAAAAGGAATCAGTGTATTCTCTCGTAATTATTTTTCTTTCTTAAATAAAATATAAAAAAGGATTTAAAAAGAGTAGAATATCGAATTATTTTAAAAAGCATGTTTCATTAAGCTCGCAAAAAATGTAGGTAAACAGCACATTTAAAATTTGACACACATTTTTATTTATATCAATCAATTACTATTATTTATAGGTATTTACAGAATCAATATGAGGACTCTTTAATAATAACAATAAATGCAATTTTTTGGATACTAAATTTCGTTGTATGGCAAGATGTAAGACATTTCGCAAACGTATTATATTATTTATTTTTATTTTATTAAAATATAAAATGTGCTGAAAAAACACCTTACCCCTGCGGAATGCAAAACTCCTTTTGGAAGACCTGTGGTACCTGAAGTGAAGTTAATGGCTACAGGATGGTCAAAAGGTAGTTGTTCGAATTTTAGTTCTGGCACTTCACCGTCAGGTGTCCTTCCGCTTTTAAGGAAATCTTCCAATAATATACTATAAATTGAAGTTATATTATTTTATTATTAGGGCAATAAATTATTATGATAATTTTTGTAATAAAATAAAAATTCCAGCAATTCTGAATGCAACATTAAGTTATAATTTTTATTATTAAATGCAATAACCTTTTAGGAATCTCTGATAGACGAGGTATCGTATCCGGCTGTGTAGGCAGTACAACAACTGTAGTTGCATTAGGAGCACCTATAAAAACATAAAAGAAGGAAATTTTTATTAATAATTGTAGGTTAGCTTATTTCTACAAAAATTTGACTTAATAACAATAGCATTTCATTTTCAATTTTAAAACGTTCCATAGCCAGAACTAAACTTGGAAAAAAAGAAACTCAACTTTATTTTACCCGCAAGGAAATTATTTTTTGCTTGTTTCTTTGTAGATTTCAATGCTATTCATGATTTCAAATTTCAGAATTATAGAAAGATTAGGTACTTATAAAATATAATTGAAATTTCTCTTTCACTCCATATCTAATTAGCAAAAGATTAATAATAAATGTATATGCAGTCAAACAATTTTGCATCTGAAAATATTTAATTAAATGTATTCAGAATTTCTTACTTCTGATTTATAGAAAAATTATCGTTGTATCATATTTGTAGTAATCTGAAGAGTTAGGTTATCATATTTTAGAGTTCATAGCATTTTTTTAATTCATTATGTGAAACAATTTAAAATTTAACAATTACAACGATCTAAAATTCCAAATTCTTTAAATTCGCTTATTCCGTGATATTTTTTAAACAAATTTTATCGTAAAAACAATATTTTTTATTTAAATAACGCAATTCGACAATTTTTATATCAATATAATATCAAAATGAAGTTTAAATTATCTTAAAATACTCTTCGGTTACTTCTCTTATATTTACTCATGCTTGTGCTCCACCTCCAAATATTCTAATTTTTAACTTTTATCGCAATCTTTTCATTATTTTCTCATTTAAAAAGAAAAAAATGTGCATTTCAGTCATAAAAGTTAAGATTTTAGACCATATGCGCATAATTGTAACGTATCAACTAAAAAGGCCTTCGAAATTATGGATCAATTACGTTTTTTGGCAACAAATTTTAAAGAATATCCTCGAAAAGCATACTGTTTTATATAATAAAAAATATATGAGCATAGACAATTTAAAAAGGGCAAGTTATTTTGTAACAATGGGTTATGCGCGAATTATATCTTCCTTAACTCAAGTTTTTTTCCCAGCCAAATTGGCACTTTGTGCTAAAGCAACTCTCAACTCCGCAGATGACCTTCATTACTAAGTAGCATATAAACGATCAGTGAGGTCGAGTATAGGGCCTGTTTGTGGACCATATAGGCACACTAGTGAGTTCCTAATTTATAGTCACTTAGCTATTAGAAGCTATCGGAGGATTTATCTTCGGCGAGTTTCAGAGGTTGCATCTTATTTAAGATAAGTCCTCATTATTTCTGACCATCTAGCCCGAATATCACGTAATCAGGTGTAGCATTTAAATTAATAACAGTAAATTATTGCTTGTAATACTCTTGTGTAAGATTTGATGGCTTCCCAATCATCTTTGTTGCTTTCAGATCTTTCGAGTATATGTTTAATGAAGGTGCCCTGTGTGTACCTCAACCAACACGAGGAGGAAATACCATGACAATTTTTATTTTGTTTCGCAAGAAAGAAAAAGAAATATCTAAATGTATATTTCGTTTTAGAGACAAGTTTAAAATTAAAAGTTTGTTCTTTTTGCATTTATAACTGTAATAAAGTTAATTATTCTTAGTTCAGGCACAAATTTTTAACAGCTCTTAACAGAGAGGTAAAACTAATACAATTGAAAAATTCAAAAAAACTATTGTTTCACCCTTTTTGGGTAATTTTTTTATGCATCTTAAATGCAGAGAAAGAATCATCATAAATGAATTATATACTGAGTATGGTAATTTAAAAATTAAAATCAAAGCAAAAGCAATAAAATATAATAAAATGCTTAACTTATGCTTACTTTTCGCAGCGGAAACAATTTTATCAAAGAGTGAATATTCCTCTCCCTCATCTTGAAAATGATCAACTGCAAATATAATTTTTGGATCCACGAACGTAATGAGATTTGCCACAGCCTGTATTGCGAAATATGATAAATATTTCCTTATTAAAATGGGTAAATTTCTTGAACAACATTTAAAATTTTAAAAAATAGAAACAACTGTTAAAAAAATACACTATTACAGATTTCTAAGCTGTTTGATCTATATTAAAACTATACAGTAAAAATAATAAATGAGAAAAAGGGAGAAAAAACACACACATTAAATAACGGAAAATGCCATGTCATTTACACCGAAAGGTCCAAACATTCGAAAAACCTACTCAATAAATCATTACACACCTTTTTGCCTGTAAAACATCTGCAACTTGCCCTGGCATGGATACTACGAGTTCTTGGTAGATGACTGGAGACAGGTAGTACCCGTTGTCTAAGCAGAGGTCACGTAAGCAACATAGAGATATTCCTACATGAACATATTTGATCTCTCTTTCTATAAAATCCTACATGGGCTCTATCAGATTACGACGCGCTAAATGAGGTAACCGGGATATTAATTGGAATTCATCCTTAGGCTCTTCGAACTCTTCTAACACAATTCTAGCTTTTTAACATGGGACGCTGTCCTGCTGGAAAATTCTATTTCCAGTTGGCAAAACAGACGCCATATAACACATCACTCAATAAGTCCGCGCCTAACAAATAAAGCAACAACTTTTAGGCAAAATTGAGCTGTATTTATCAAGATACTTTCCTTCAAGAGTGATACATTAAGTTTCAGTGCTCTTCTAATTTTCTAATACCTTTTTCGTAGAACGATTTGTCTTTGCTCTCAAAATAGGCTTCAACTTCGGCAATCCCTTCTTCATTTGGGCCGAACCTTTTTTCCTGTAGCATTCTTTAAAGGTCTGTAAACAACTAGTAGTCACTGGACTGTACGTTGCGTGGGAAAGTAATTCGAAGCGAAATTCGTTCAATTTGACTATCGTTTTCATGGTCTTGTGGCACAAAGCATTGTCTTGATAAAACAGCACTTTTTTCTTTTGCATTTGAGGACGTTTTTTTAAATTATTTTTTTATTTAGTTGACCCAATAATGCCATGTAATATTCATTATGAATTGTTTCGCCTTTCTCAAGGTAGTCAATAAACAAAATTCCATGTGCATTCCAAAATACTGATGTCATAACCTTGACAGCTGACGTTTGAGTTTTTGATCGCTTTGAACGGCTTTAACCGGCTGCTGTCCACTCAGTTGACGATCTTTTTGATTCAGGCTTGTAGAAATGGATCTATGTTTCATCCATTATCACATAAATAGGTAAAAATTTCTGTTTACCTTAAACAGCTCCAAACAACGCTCTGAATCGTCAAGGCGTTTTTGTTTTTGATCGACAGTGAGAAAATGCAGCACTCACTTTCAACACAGCTTTCTCATTGGCAAATGATCATGCAAAATAGGGAAAACACTTCCTTCGGATGCCTTTAAATCCTTTACTATCTCACGCATCTTCAATTTATCATCCGTTAAAATGATTTTATGGACTTTTTTGATGTTTTCTAAAACAACTGAAGAATTTGGGTGACCTGGATGTTCAGCGTCATTTGTTTCTGAGCGACTACGTCTTAAGTCTTCATATCACCGTTGTTTGAGATAGAGAAGAGTCCGGATATCACTTACTAAGCCATTGCTTTTTGCCCATCAAAAAGTAATGTTTAATTAACACACGAAATTCTTTTTTATCAATGGTTTCTAAACAAACAAAAGTTGCTTCACTAAAACCACTGTGACTTTTCAATTAACCGAGATATTATCACGAAATTTTGACCCAAGCCATTTGAAAGTCAGTACTACTAGGTTAGGCTTAAGAAAGTTAGAACGCAGGACCATCAATATATTAGGCCTGGTACTTATTGAGTCATGTGTTAAGGATGTAACTGATAGGCAATTATGTTCAGGTAGTCTATAACTTTCACGGTCCCATCTACCAGAGCCAAGGGTCCTAGAGACATCCATGAGAACGTTCTTAAAAGCCTAATACCGCCATCGCCAATCTGTGCACATGGAGAGACCAACTGTTCGACTGTGGAAGAAAGCACACCCTGTCACAACCATCTGCGTTAGGAATAAGAAATCATGATTCGTCCAACAAGGAAACTCTCTTGCACTTATTTATGGTCAAGTCTCAATGTTTCTGTATCCCCTCTAGGCGTAATTGGCAATGGCACTTGGTCAACAGAGGCCTACGAGTCGGACGTTTGCTGTGCAGCCCCATATCGAGCAATGTTCACCGAACTGTATGTATGGCACGCATGCACTTGAACCTGCATTTTATTGAATGTCACCTGAGCCACTGTCTGGTGCCTATTTTGCTTACCAAGTGGGACAATTTTTGACGTCCTTTATCGTTGATGAATCGTTAACATCCAACAGCTGGATGTCTACTTCCTGTTTCACCGTTATTTATCCACTTTGCATAAATACTAAAAACAGCAGAACACAAGCGACCTACCAATCATGCTGTTTCAGAGATACTCGTTTCCAGTCTTAGGGCCATTACAATCTGTCCTCTTTTAAATTCGCTTAGACCAACTGCCTTTACTCTCCCTCACAAAAGTGCACGAATAATAGCGTACTTTCTCCAGCAGCAGTTAGATACCATTCTATCTTAAATCACGTGACCTCCACGTCATCCTGAGGAGTCCATTGAAAAATGTGAAGGTTTTCATAAAGTTTTGGCTTGACGGTGTTATACATTTGTAATGATTTCCCTTTAATATATGTAACTTATAAATGGTGACAAATTAGCTAACACATTCTGGCTAATTTTTGAAATGGGGAAGAATGCAAAAAATATTTTTATCTTGTATTATTTGTAAAGAATAACGAAATTAGAAATATGTTTGTGAAAATCTATCAGTTATACATAAAAGAGTATTGGTAAAACTTCATACATATTTTAAATGAGTTTACATAAAATGATATTTGTATAAAAACTTATCCCTAAAATCAATATTGAGAGCCTCTTTTATTGACGATTTTGTTTGCAGACAAAAACTGTAATTGTTTTTAATACATGACAAAATATTTTTATGTCTATATAAATTTTAGGTTCAGATTGTGGGTTGAACTTTCATTCTACTTACACGAACTCCATGGAACGGAAGGGGCCCACTCCAAATTGCACCAATACTTGTAGTCGCTAACATAGCAAAAATGGCTTCTTTTCTATTTGACATAATACCTGCATAACAGAAATTACATTGAGATAAAATAAATATAAGGAAGTTTCATATATATATACACTGCTGGCCACCGTAAATGCAACACCAAGAAAGACAAGAGATAGCACAACAAAATTTATTTTGTAGATAACATGTTGACCAAGTATCAAACGATTAAATTTATAGACTTCTCTAAAGTGTGGTTCCTGCCAGAATCAGTAGCCAGAGTAGCAGCCATTGTTAGAGATCACCGCTTCCACACGCCTTGGCATTGATTCAAAGAGACCTTGGATGTGTTCTTGGGGTACAGCAGACCAAGCAGCTTCCACACGTTGCCAAAGTTGATCTGGTGTGGCAGCTGGGGAATGTAATCTGGGTCAATCGTTGAGCAAACGTGGACCACATGTTTTCTATCGGTGAAAGATCCGGAGAGTGAGCCGGCCAGGGAAGCAATTCAATATGGTGATTGACGAAGAACCTTTGGAGAATGCGTGCCACGTGTGGTCACGTATTATCCTGTTGAAATATGGCTGTGGCCAAGCCCTGAAGATAAGGAAGGACAACTGGCTCCAACACCTCGATGTAGCTCTGGCTGTTTAAAGTACCGGCAATGCGTACTAGAGGAGCGCGAGAGTGATGTCCAATACCGCCCCATACCATAATACCCAGTGCAGAACCAGTGTGGCGGTGTATAACACAGCTGTTCAGCATCCTCTCTCCACGGTGTCTCCAGACTCGAATCCGACTATCGTGGTGTTGCAGACAGATGCGTGACTCGTCAGTAAAGACAACTTCATTCATTCTGCCACCCACATCCTTCTATCATCGCACCACTGGCGGCGGAGACGTCTGTGGTTCTGCGTCAAGGGTAGACCAAGCAATGAACGTCTTGCGGACAGACCACTCTGCTGTAAACGGCTTCGAATGGTACGCGCAGACACTGAATGATGCGTTACAGACTCAATGTGCTGTGCTATGGTTCGTGATGTGACTGAGCGATCCGTCACTGCCATGCACAAAATTTGCCTGTTCTCACGTGAAGTGGTGCACTGAGGTGGATGCGATCGAACACGTCGGTCCGTCTTACCCTCCTGCATCCAACGTTCACATATCCGCATTACAGTTGTTTGGTTTCGTCCAACACGCGACTACCGATTTCCCTGAAAGATAATCCACAATCTAGGTAGGCCACTATCCTTCCTCTGTCGAACTCGGATACTTGATCAAAAGCTGATCGCTGTTTTCTACGAGACATAGCGAATCGTTTTTTGAAAAAAACCACAAGAGAAAAACACAATTGCTGAACTTGAAATCGTCGAAATCTCCAAGCCTTAAACAGCGCTTTGAGGAGGCGCCACAGGCGTGCGTGATGTGTGTCTGCGCTGAAATTCTAATCATTTGCATATCTCACCTCATCTAATGCATGTTGTAAATTTCATGTTATTTGCGTGCTTCCTTCAGGGTGTTGCTTTTACGGTGGCCAGCAGTGTATATATATATAGTTCTACTCAATTAAAAAGTATACCGGATGAGCCAAAAATTCGTTCAAATTTAAAAATTAATAAATAAGGAAGAAGCGTGTGGCAGTGGCTATAGTCAATAATGGCGGCTACAAGAACTACTGATTTTGTCATCATCCACACGTCACAAGAGGCTGTAATCTTTGTACAGTATGTTATCTACCAAATAAATGTGATATCTCTGGTGCTTCATAGTGTTGCATTTTGTGTAGTCAACAGTCTATTTTCACAGATATTAGCTTACGTTTACTGTATGACTTCAGTGTTAATGTTGCATTAAAGCGACATGTAATGTTTGTAATTATTTTGTAAATATATTAAATAGTACTGCATAAAAAACTATTTGATGCATGTAGCTATCAATTCATGTACGTTTTTTAAAAAATTATTTCCATTTAAAAAGAATTTTTATGATTATAATTTCTTTGTTTATATTTAAAAATGAATCTGTTATTTCTTTTTGCTTATAAACCTCTTTGATAAATTTGGAATTAGGATATCGATATCAAGAGTATCGATAAACATCGATACAAATAGTACACTTACATGCTACTCTGTCACCAATCCCTAAGCCATGCTTTCGGAATGCTGCAGCATATTGCCTGACTTCTTCATGCATTTGAGCAAACGTTACGGAATCTTCATTCCCCAGTTCATCTGGAAACGAGCAAGAGTTGGATTTAAAATGAATGTTCTTGTAGGAAAGAAAGTTATGAAAATTGAAGAATGTGAATAATGATGTCTTCTTGTATTCTAGTAAAAAATCACTTAAGAAAATAAAAATGCTTTTCGAGAAACAAATGGAAAACTAAACTAAAATTTTAAGACCTAAGTTAAATTTACTTTTTAAAAAATTAGGTAGAGAAATTATATTTAAAATTTTAAGGAAGAGACACTAGTAAAGAAAAATCCAGGATTTTTAGAAAACAATACTTTAACGTACATAAAAAATTATGTTATCTATAAAGCATACAACTTTCTGATATTCTGATTATGTATTAGGAAGGGGTATCCCTAAGGTTTATACATCCAAGCTTTTTCTTCCTCATTCAAAAAATATAATATGGATTAGATTATTTTAAAGTATGAGGACTTATATGTTGAAAATGCACACCATGAAAAAGACAGATTTAATAAATTTCTCAATTAATATCATAGCTGGACAAAATTGATTTTTGTCATTAAAGTTCAGAGATTAATTATGATGTTAATATATTAGTTAATTTAATTAATGCAATTAACTAAGTTCTAAAACACTTTTCAATTTTGGAGCGTATATATATATATATTTCATTTGCATTACTTCACTTTAATTTAATCTAACTAAATTTTTTTAACTACTGAAAAGTATCAAAAACATCTTTTTAATTATTAATTGGTATTAAAAAAGGGATGTATAATTAAAAATAAAACTATTACCCAAACATACTAGAGCCAATCGGTCGTCTCTAATTCTCATAAGATTTTCGGCAAAATTCAATCGGGCTCCACTGAACCATTCATTATCCAAAAATCCAGGTCCTGTTTTTTTCAGTACCTGAAGAAAAACAAAATTCGGATTTTGAAGCTTTATTTTTCTTTCTTCAATTTTTACTATTAATAAAAATATTACTTAAGCAAACGTATATATTATGCATCAAAAAGATTCCGAAATGATATCTGTTCAGTTCATATATATTATAAGAGGTATGTAGAGGCGTAACGTACACCCCCGCAACGTGGGGGCCTAGGATTCTAGGAAGCTCAAAAGCCTATGTTATGTTATGGTCTCGCAATCCTTTGTAAGATCCTGCTTGCGGCCCAAAATCCGACTTTGCAGTTGGGTCGTAGTATTCTCCGTTACGACACTGGAAGCACGTTTGGAAACTAAAGGCGATATCACACGTAAATTTTTCATGCAACTTTTTAGCCTAACTTTTCGCCGAATCTGAAGGTAAAGGATTACCGTAAACAAAACGGCATGCTATGACATCAACCGCGCTCTTTCTTCACATTGAAACATTACTCGCCGATTTTTCTGCTTCATAAACGACCATTCAATATTATTTCTTTTATTTCGCTCGCGCTTTTGCTAATGGGGGTAAACAGAAATGGAGCATCATTCTGTTTAAAATATTATACGCCTCTAAAATATTGTACACCATTAAAATATTATACACCATATCTGATGCATTTAATGCAAGCTATTATCGTTACTGCCATCTTGTTTATGACGTAGGGCACCGAAGAACCCCATTGACTGGAATTTCAAGCAACTTTCTCAGCTCACTGGCAAAAAGTTATTCGAAAGCCATTGCTATGGCAAAGGAGTAAAAATTGCACGAAATGGACTAAAAATTGCACCAAACGTGTACGTGTGATAAGGCCTTAAGTATCGTTTCGTTCTACTGCGATGGTAGCATCGCAGTTCAACGCTTGTGCTTACGTGTCTTGATTGACTGTTAGTCCAGTGACGCCATTACAGTCAGATTGTTTTAACATGTGTTAGTGAGCGTTTAAAACTCTTAAGATAATTGCCAATCCCGCCGACTGTGAAGTGCTTCCTGTAATCTGTTTCTTAGACCTAGGAATCTTAAGCCAGTTGAAATTCATTGATAGCTTGCAGAGATTTAAGGTGAAAGTGCAATGAGTGATGGAATGGTGATAAAGTGGATTCGATGATGAGTCCACCAATGTTCATAACGATGCACGGAGTAGACGGTCTTCTGTTGTCATTGTTGGTTTACTTCAAAAAGTGAATGATAAAATTAGTAAAATGAGACGCGCTTCACAACAATATTGCTTCGTGATAAGTTTTCACCAATCGTTGTTCTGCAGTGACTCTCATCAGTGGAGACCACTTTCTTTGAAGTGGGTATGGACAAGTTGATTTCTCTATATGACAAATGTCTGAACAATGGTGGTAACTATGTAGAAAAATAGTTACTGACGTGCTTTCTATATAAAAATAAATTTTGTTTTGAAAAAAGGTTTTTTTATGCGAGTTTTTTTGAAACAGTACTTTGTTTCTGGACACGCCTTGTATATATGTTACACATTGTATAAGCTGATAACATCTGCAAGGTTTTATAAATATTTTTATTACTTATACGAACATGTGGCAACACTGGGGAATTTATTTAAGTTTTTTGTCTGAAAATACATCTGCGAGAAGCTTTATTTCATTTATTTTCCTAAATTTTAGTGTAATTAAGTAAAGAATACGTATTTTTTTTGTTTCCTCAATGGAGTTCATATTGCAAACATATTAAGATGTTGAAAGACCTTTTAAGGATTAACATTGTATCAAAATTAACGGTATTTGATTAGCGTTACAAAAAAATTCAAAGTAGTGTTGGCTGTTTTCTTTTATTTTTGCAGTTCTGTTCGTTAAAAATTTCTACCAAATGACCAGATGCTCTAGAGCTTTTGATTCGTCGAAGACATCTTGAATTGTGGAGATAAGCGAGGTGTGTGTCCTGAAACTAATTAACATTTTGAAAAAACTTTTACATTTGCGATTCTAATTCCTTAAAAATTTATAATTTATCATTCATAGTACAAAAGGAAAGTGATATTTTCAATTTAATCTATTAATATTATTAAATGCTGTACCTGTTCTTTATATATTTATTTTGAAATTTTACTTGTTTAGTAACAAGTAAATGTCAAATTCGCATTATTCGCATATTTCTTGATTTTGTGTCTAATCTAGATTGCTCTTTAATTTTAGCTAAAAAAGTAACAGGCATTTTCAAAACTCTGATTCGAAGCAATTTAATAAAGTATTTTTTATTGGTAAAAAATTAGGGAGGGGGGGGGGTCTCAAAATTCTTAACTTAAAGAAATATAACATTTTACTGTAATTATAGAATATAATTGTAGAATAACTTTACCTTCTCAAATGGCTTGGAATGAACGACATCAAAAAAATACCATATTTCTTTCCAAAAATCTGTATAATTTTCTACTGACCACTTATGTAAATCCCAATATGAATCTGAAACAAAGATATATAAATAATTTAATTTAGCTTAAGAAAAATTTACAGGTGAAATATTTTCTGAATAAGGGAAAATTAAATGGCTTTGAGTTTATTACTGTAAACATGTTTCTTAAAACTATACTTAACGGTATTTATTTCTATCACGAATTAATTACCATGAACCGCCTAATAGTCTAATTGTTCCTTATTTGTTTGTTTCAATATTCCCTCATTAATCTTAACCTTTATGATGCACATTCCTTGCAACTTGATTATAAATAAATGCATGCACACATTTCTAAGAAATGTCTATTTTTACATAATTCACTGAGTTTTCTTATCGTTGCATATGTTTCCATGTTCGTCAAAACTATTTACGATCTCATTACATGTTATCTCACACAAAAAATTTTCTTACAATATAATACTTTCCAGGTTATATACATACATAACTTCATGCTTCATAATAAATAAGGAATATTTAAATTAATATTTGGTTCGAAAGACATCGAAAGTTAAATAGAATTACAGAACCATGTATTTTCTCATAAAAAGTTAATATAGAGAAATATCTATGCTCTACGTGTAAAATTATGTAATTAATACTTGTATATTACAGTTCTTTGATAATGAATTTCAAAAACTCACTGTGTGTGGAACAATAAATCCATTTTATTATTTCTAAATATTATCTGTGAATATAATTTGTATTTTTTACTGCTAAAAAAGGCTGTAGATAATAATATTTCTAAAAGTAAAATCCGTTTGATGTTTAAATCTATTTTTTAAAAAAAAACTGTAAAATGCAGTCATTTTATTTAGGCCAAAATTTAAAGTTTGAACAATAATGACTTACCAAATTTTTTGCCATATTTCTTCTCAACAACACTTTTAAATCTATCCAGTTCTGTGTTTGGAACCTTCCTATCCCATACCTTAATGGGGTTGCTTTCTAGTATGTCGACGAAGCCATTTTTACTTATTTTCACTAAAAATCATATATTAACAGTGTTTTTAAAAAGACATTTCAAAAATTAAGATCCTAACATAATTATTTATTTTAAGAAATGCTAAAAAATTTAATAAGAAAGTCGTCAGACATTTTTAATAACTTTAACAATAAAGGCTACTTGCAAATTTAAAATCATCAGTTTATATTTATCAAACTTACTTAACTTCATTTACTTAAATTGTTTCTATATAATTAAGCAATCTTTAAAAGGTTTTGTATTTAATACAATGTTTCTCAAACTGTGGGGTGCGCCCCACTAGAAGGGCGTGATAACCGTATACGGGGGCGCGAGTGCATGAAAAAGTCGAAATTAAAAGATTATTTTTAAAAAATATTATTTTACTGAAATGAATCAAAACAAATACATTCTGGCATAATAAAAAAATACCCATTTACACACACACACTGATATATACATTTATAAATGAATCAGTATTGCACAATGTGTTTCGTAATTAATTTAATAGTGCTAGGTTAAGATCAAGTTTAATAATTATCAGTGACCCTATGGTATGTCATACATAAAATTATTTACAAATTTTAATACTTATCTTGATAATTTGTACGGCTTATGATTAAAATCACATTGTAAACTTACGCCAAAGTATGTTATTATTGAATTCAGTACATTGTTTTTTAATGGAAGGGGGCGCGATGAAAATTATGATTGAAAATTGGGTCGCAAGTATAGAAAGTTTGAGAAGCACTGATTTAATACTATTTGAGGTATTCCGTATCATAACAAGTCATGTATAAATTCAAAATGTTTCTGTTCATATATTAAGCATTTATTTTTCTTCGAATTAAAGTGTCTCAGTTTCGGACTATATCACGGGTCAAAAACAAAAAATAATAGTTTAACAGAATTTATTCCACGCAGAACACCAATTCAGATTCAACTGATGGAAAAACTTTCTTTTTTACTAGATTATTCAACAAGTATAAGAATGAGCTCAAAAATTTCGATTTAAAAATGAATTATTCTTTCTTACAAGTTTAATGACAAAAATATTACAAATGCAACAAATACAATTGGATAAGTTTTATTTTACTAAATTTTAGATTTTAAAAAAAAGAGAGAAAATTTGTGCAGCTAACACTCATTAGAATTTATTCCTCCAAAGCTCTAATTCTTTATAGAGTAATTTATAAGCCTGCAGAAAATGTTTTATAAATGAAATAAATAATTTTATACTTTGATTTAAATTTAGAATTTAATAGTTTTATGTGCTTCAGAGTACAACATATGAAAAAATTCATTTTTGCCTTTAAGACTACCACAAAAATAGTGACAGAAAATTTGATAAAATTAAAAATGAGAATTATTTTCTATAAAATACTTCTTTTGTATATTTATCAGAAGAAAAGTAAGTTTTAGTCAACATATTTGTCTTACCACTGCCGTTGGAGAGTTTGAACATTTTGATCTAAGTTACAAGAGAAATGGCAGAAATTTAGACGGGAACAAGTCTCTGTGAATACTCGTTTAAATAGTCTTTATTTTGACGTCAAGATATGAATATAATAAATGATTTCGTGACTCTTTCAATTATTTAACAATAAAATAACCTTAGAAACATCTGTTTTTATATCTCAAGATACCTACGGAACATCTGTCATCGACTGAATTTTGAATGGCCATTTATATTTAACATTAAGAAAGATTCTATTGAAAAGTGAAAGATGTTCATGGCATAAACAAGGAAGTATAAAAGTAGAGATTCAATTGGAATCTCACATTTTGACATTCAGATACAGTGTCATTTGTTTTAAATATGAAAAATTTCGATAACTTTTTCAATAATCAATTGTTGATTTATACATCTTTTCGCATACTTTAAATAAGTATGTATTGTACGATATGTTACATTGTAAAATGAATTTTACTAAAGTTAGCATTTATACGCCGTTGAGTCTTTGAATTGATTTGTTTGACTTGGTTTCTATTTGTTTCAAAAATTTATTACATCAAATTTTTGTTAGTTCATTTAAGAAAACTAATCCTCTTTTCGATTTTTCTTCTTTATAATATATGATATTAAGAATATACAAATTGCTTAGAACAAAGTTTCTTTAATACTTTGAAAAATGTAATGTTCCATGTAATAATAAGATATTCATTGTGATAAACGGGCTTGTAATGTAAGTCGAATTTCTTATTCGATCACAAGTTTTTGAAAAACAAGAAAATTACATCAAGTCGCATAAAATCAACAACGATATTTTAAAATTATCATGTAGCTTCATAACTAAAAATATTTAAATAAGAATTTAGGGGGTTATTGCTCGATGTATACAAAAATCTTTGATTTAATGATTTTTACAATTTTTGCTTGTAACTAATGTATATGGTTTAAGTAAAACAGATTTTGTTCTCAAAATACTCACTATTTAATGTCTTTAAGAAAAAAGTCTTAAAATTTATGAAGGGATTTTAAAATGCTGCTTCCTCAATAATTAACGCACACACATTAAATTTGATTTACAAATATGTCAAACTATAAATAACAAAAGTTGCTATGGGCTTACTGCTAGTATGGTTGGTATACGAAACATACATTTTTTCTGAATGCTTATTGAAAATTCCTTAAAAAATGCATAAATTCTAATTAAATTCAACTATTCTTTTAAAAGTAAGTATTGCTTCGTTTCAAAAATGCATGCCAAATTTTGTTACGTGTACTATTAGCTATAGGTAAAAATTAAAACAAACATAAAAATTATCACAACTCTGAATTTTTTTTTTTTTTTTTTGACTTAGAGCTTTTAAATTTTGTGAGATTATAGAAAATTATTTGAGGAATAATTTAGGCTAAAAGAGTTTTATTTTAATTTTCGCCCGATTTTGCCGATTGAATCGTAATGCCCCTTTAAAATTTATGAAATCAGATGCACGAGACATTAATTTATCCAATAAGATTTGCTATAATTATTTTAATGAAACTCTTCAACCTTTAATTGCAATGCTTTTTAATTAATTTTTTTACTAATATTATTTTTAATGCTGTGATTTAATATTGATCAGAGTAACTAAAATCTTCTCAGTATCAGAAGCAAGTAATACATTGTGAAAAGAATTATAATATATGTGTGAATTCACATATTCACTTAAATATAGTATTCACTTAATAAATATATTTATTTATAGTTATAATTTTCATTTGTGCATAAATTCCCTAACCTCAATAATCGAGTGTATTTAAATTAATGAAAAGTTTATTTTTAAAATGAGCGAGAAACATCAGCATTAATGATAAAACTGATTTATCAGTCCATTGAAAAACAAAAATTTCATTTAAAATTAATAACTTAAATTAAGATACATTTAATTTTTAAGTTTTAAGAATGTTGAAATATTCTTCACGTTCGCTTAAGATTTTTGCAATAAATTTTCATCTGAGGAATTTTAAATGGTTTTGTATTCTTAACATTTTTGATGATGCATTGATCATGTTATTTATTGTTCATATATGTTTACTGTACGTCACATCTAGTTGAAGCCTATCTACTATTATATGGGAAATTTTAAGATTGAAATATAAGTTTATTGGCTTTTAGAATTTAATTTTATTATAAATTCAGCAGTAATCTGCAAAACGGAGTTATATTAAAAATAATTAGATTGAAACGTTTCTTTTGTATGGCTCTTTTTTTTTTACTGTTGTAGTTTTTAATAGATTTGATTATGATTTGCATCGTACATCAAAGGTTTTAAAGGAAACAATTACTTATTTGGGCATATAAATCCTCTTTCTAAATCTTACTCAATATTCTTGAAATATTCTTCAGCTATTTTTAAATCATAAGCGAAAGTTTTATTGTCGGATTTCAGAACATTGTTCATTATAATGAAATTCCCACCTAGAGTTTTTAAAAATAAATCGAATTGGAATTAAGGAATGAATCAAACATTGAATTTTGTTTTTATTGCTTCGGAAATTTGTCCTTGTTATTCTTAAAATTCTAACATAAAAAATCAAAAAATATTTTCTACAAGTATAATGGCTGTTAAAAAGATATATTTCAGATCAAAGAAAGAAAATCAAATGAGAACAACGAAAACCTTTTATAATTTTATTTAAAGCAACAAAGTTCTTTACATATTGTACTGAGCACATTAAACACTAAAAAACGCAATCTACATTTCAATATATTAAACTATATACAATACGTATATATTTGAGAGCATTTTAAAACATTTTTATTTACAATTAACATAACACTTTTTACGGATGATGATAAATTATTAGAAATTTTTTTTAATAAACTCGAAATGTGCAATTAAAAAGGCTTTTTGGGTTTATCTCCAAAGAAAAAAATATTTACCAAATGAATAAAACTTCAAGAAAATCAGTTTTCAAAATTCAAAATGTTCAAAAATATGTTCCATGGTTTGCAACTACATGTTCCTTTTTCTATTGATTTTTATTTTAAAAAAATGCAAATATATATGAATTTTTTGTCACTCATATGAACAGTAACTTTATTCATTAACGAAAATAACATAAAACATTTCATCAGGAATGTTATAATAGTAAATAAATTTCTGCAGGAAGAATGTAAATTATAAAAAATACATGGCATCATACTTGAAGAAACACTTTTGGTGGACAAAATAATAAATATTTATTTCTTCTTTTGAACATTCTGATTTATTTTGCGCATCATTCCGATTAAAATACTACCTGAGTTCTTTTTAATACATCTCTTATTATATTCTTATAGATAGAAAATCAGTAAATAGTTTTATTTGTATCTTTACGTTTGTAAAACATGTTCAAAAGGTTTCTGATGATTTGCATGTTAGCAAATAACAGAAAATTGTACACTTAATTATTTTTTGGCTGTTTGCTATATCATGAAATGAAATTAATAAAGAACAATTTAGGTTAAGTAAAACATTATAAATAACAAAAAATATGAACCACAACATAAATAACATTATAAAAATAACGAACAATGATAAGTGAAAAATATATAAATGTATATCGATAAAAAAAATATCTAAATGATTTAAAGCCATCCAAGCACATCTAAAACTAAGCCAACAAAATATCTGAAATGGTAAAAACAAATCAACAAAAGTATATTCGTAGAGTATTCATTTCTTGTAATTAACTAATTCTGGGATGTCGCAGAAATGTTTCAGACAATCTGGGTTCTTAATATTCATTACTTCTGGAACTTGGTTTGTTGCAACGATTTTTCGCACTAGGCTCTCCATTCTTTTGTTATTCAAGTTATACTGAAAGAAATGAAGCAATTCCTTAATATATTAATATGTAATGCTTAGTTTATGTGTTTATGTAAATGGTTATTTAGATTTCAATGTGTGTGTGTTTCTTTTTTTTTGTTAATTAAGATACTTTTGCGACAAGTACAATTTTCTTTAAAAACACATTTCACTGTGTGTATAAAGTTCTTGATTTCTTAAATTTGAGACTTCTAGTTAAACCTTTTTATTAAAGAAAAATCAATGAAAACAAAAGTATCAATAATCAAACAATAGTCTATTAAATTCTTTTATTTTAATTAACGCTTATAATTGAGTTCAGGTACATAAATTAAGATTAGGATCAAATAAAATTTTCTAAGGAGGGTATTTAACTAGTTTTAAAATAAAATATTTTAAGGACTGGAAATATTTAAAAATAAATACGTGGTATAAAATAAAAATAAATCATTTATGGTATTCTGAAGGGGAAAAAAATACATAGTAGTTCTCTTAATCACTGTACTTCTGAGTTCGCTTGCATAAATAAGGAAAAAAATTAATCTTCAGGACTTGTTATAGATTTTATTTTTCAATCAATCACGCCAAATTTAAAATTAATTTTCTCGGGTTCGGATATATATATTATTTTATATGTATAATCTCAATTTCTCTATCTCTCTATCTCTGTATATATATAAGGATAATTAAATTAGATCTAAAATTAAACCCTAGACCACCTCTAATTTTTATTTTCCCGTTACATCTTCAAGTATCAAATTTATTACTCAGTTCGGGAATGAATAACACATGGCCTTAAAAGAAGTTTTCCGGCTCCAACCATTAATTTTTATTACCTATATGTCATGCTTAAATTCTCAAGTATACCTCTTCAGTCAGAGCGTACTTGGAGAGCATATGGCTTCTGAAGGGGCCGCGGAATCTTGATTTTTAACACGTGTCCGTCTCTCTCTCTCTAACAAACAGATTACAAAATGATCTCATGGAATAAAGATGGTTAAAATAAAATGTCATGATGATCACTCGAAAAACACGATATATATATATATATACAGTCTTTTACATATACTTCATTCCAATGATTCTGCAAATCGTTCTGTACCCCCCCCCCCAAGTCAGTACTAGAGACGAGTCTTCTTACAAGTGTCGATTAGGAGCGAGTGTATCGTTCGTCCACGTGTTTTCAGTAAATCCGCCGAAGTTGAAGTCAAAGTACTTATGTGAGGTGGGTTAAGATGTCCAAGCAGGAAATTTACCCCCAAATGACATATAAAGGCTTTGGGATTCATCACGCACACACACACATATATATATGGGGTGTACGTGTGTATAGAGTACCACATCAGGTCATGGATGTCTTATTTCATTTACAAGCAGGCATTTTCGATTATTTTGCATGCAGCAGACTATTGGCGAAGACATGAACGTCACACAACGTGCATCAATCCCTCAACATAGTGGGTCTTCAGTCACAACAATACTCGAATTCGCGACTCGACAGCACCAGCCATGAGTCCGCAACCATGAACATTCGTCTACCTTGGAAGTAGAATTAAGTCTTTGGTGAGTAAGTGTATTTTAACGTATTTCTATAAAGCAAAAGGAGAACTACTGGTGGCAGATCTAGTAATTTTAAACCTTGGTCAAGTGACGAGGACTGCACATAAGCTGGTACCCATCTCCAAACTACCCCACCACATAAATGGGAGGGCTTTGAGCCTCAACGGGTTTAGCGTGTATCAGCTTCCTACACGGTGGGTCTAAAGCTCGAACTCATAACATATCACCCTGGAGTTCGTGACCATAGCCACCAAGCTATTGCGAACCAGAATCGAGTCTTGAATCACCGACCTTATTATAAAAGCATCCGTTACAATTCCTCAAAACTAACATAATCAAGTTACCAACCCACAATCTCCATCCTGCTAAAATGTATAAGGGTTTTTACTATCTTTAAAATTGTTTACAATATACATATGAATTAGAGTGAAATGAAGAAGTTGAAAGTCAATCAGAAGTTGATATCATCTTATTTTGATCACCTTCAGATACATAAAATATCAATCAATGTTGAATACAAATAAATAATTCGAATAAGTTTTATATAAACACAATTTATAAGAAGCGTGACATCATGGGAATTTGTAAAAACAATCACTTACTGGTATATCAGGAACTTCCATAATGACCTGGGGTACGTAGTCCTCCCAAAGTTCTCTGTTGATCAAGCTTGCGATTTTTTCTCTCAGCTGAGGTGTGAAAGAATATCCTTTTTTAAGTTTGACAAAAAGTACTGCTCTTGTATCCCCATCACAACCATCTTGACCAACGCACAAGTAATCTTGCAACTCTTCCATCTGATGAACTGAAATTTTTTTAAACATTTTATAATGAAACGTTTTGTTTGAGCAATACAATTCTTCCCTAACTCGAAGAAAATAAGAAATTTACAAACGCAATGGGTTTTAAATATTGTATTGAGGACCTTTATATATTTATTAAGAAATATATCTAAATTGCTGCAAATGTATCAGAAGTATTATTTAATCAACTTAAAACTATTTGGAAACAAAACCGTCATTAATTTTATAAATAAAAATCAAAACACAGTCGACTTGGATATACATATATATTTATTCTCAATAAATTAACTGATAATTTTTTTAATTAAGTGGGGGATTTATTCATTTGTATGTGTGTTTGATAAATTTATTCTCACACAAAAAATAGCGGGACACTGCAGAGATTTCAAAGCAAGAAAACTCAATTTTGGTCCAAACCAACTAGTTTTAATTTTAGATGGGCCGCAAAAAAAGGCAATATTCATAGAAACGTAAGTTTGTTTCAAATAATACATTATAATAAAGAACGAGAACAATTTAATCTTTACGTCCTGAAACTTGACATCTACTATCTGCTCCAATCTTTCCTATTTCGGAAGAAATTTTGATATTTGAGTATATATTATAGTGTGCCGATATACTGGCCGGGCCGCAAAAATGTTCGTTGAGGGACGCATGTGACCCGTGGGCCACGAGTTTGATACACATGTATTAAAGGATCTGTTGACTGTTTTCATAAGCAGTGGGAAAAAATCAGTACTATTGCAGAAGAAAAATGATCGAATTTTTTTCAAGAACTTTATTACACAAAAAAGTTTATTTGTAGAAATTGTCACAAAACAATCATTTACACATTTTTAAAAATAAAATGCTTACAAAATGCTGAAGTAACCAAAATTCAGTTTTTATACTACTTAAATAAACAGTTTTAAATTTAATTATTAAAAAATTGCCTCCTTAGAATTTTT
This sequence comes from Trichonephila clavata, assembly GCA_019973975.1. Taxonomy (NCBI): domain Eukaryota; kingdom Metazoa; phylum Arthropoda; class Arachnida; order Araneae; family Nephilidae; genus Trichonephila; species Trichonephila clavata. The sequence goes on along the minus strand of BMAO01038984.1, from coordinate 128,330 downwards.
TCAAACAATTTTATTGTATTTTAAGGATTTCATGCTGTAATAGGACTAGTGTAAGAAATAAAACTCAAAAATATCAATTTTATAGTTGAAATGTATATATAATTTTCCAAATTTTTTTCCCTCTCATGATGTTTTCCATCAATTTAGTAAATAGAAAATATATATAAATGTATACTTACTAGCAAAATAAATATCACCAGATCCAAATCTCTCTCCGTTTTGCTTTAACGTATCATCGCTGTAAGAAATAAAAGACAACTTATTAATTCTTATTAGACAAATTTACAGTATTATCAAAATCCGTGTGTGTGTGTGTGTGTGTGTGTGTGTGTGTGTGTGTGTGTGTGTGTGTGTGTGTGTGTGTGTGTGTGTGTGTGTGTGTGTGTGTGTGTGTGTGTGTGTGTGTGTGTGTGTGTGTGTGTGTGTGTGTGTGTGTGTGTGTGTGTGTGTGTGGATGCTTCAGATATATATATATTTTAGTTTTAAATTTTTAAGAATTTGGATATTTCCAGATTAGCTTACCAAGTTGCAATAGGCGGAAGGTTGGCGCCATCAAGCTAGTTTAACCCCACTTATGGGTCCTAAGTCCGAGGTTGCACTTGGATATTTTATAAATTTTATCTTATACAATTTTAATTTCGTTTGAAAACGTTGGATCTTCATTATTTTTATTCGCCATTGATATTTTGAAATGGGATGTCGTATTCATATGGTTTCGATTTTTTGCTTAGTTATAATTGTGTAATTTATGTATATATATATATCTGCAGCATTCATATACATCCATATATCACATGCATATCTATATATATAAAGGAGAAAAGCGACTCACTCACTGACTGACTAATCACCATATCTCCGGAACTATTCAAACTACAGACTTGAAATTTGGTAGACCTGTTCTTTTCAGGGAGTAGAGATCCGCTAAGAACGGATTTTGCGAAATTCGAACCACAAGAGGCGTTAAGGGGCGTTTTAAGTAATTATTTTCATTTTTAAACTACTAGACGTACAATCTTGAAATTGGGTAAGCACATTCTTTTCATAGAGTAGAGATCCGCTACAAAATGAGTTTGGTGAAAATCGACCCCCAAGTGGTATTGCGGGGGCTTAAGTAGCGTTATAGATAATTATTTCCATTTTTAAACTACTGGACGTACAGTCTTGAACTTTGGGAAGCAGATTCCTTTCGTAGAGTAGAGAACCGCTACAAAATGGGTTTCGCGAACATCAACCACCAAATTTCATTTCGGGGGGTTAAGGGGCGTAATCGATAAATATTTCCGTTTTTATAAACTATTAGATCTACCTGCTTGAAAATTGGTTGGCATGTTCCTTTCATCGAATAGAGTCCCTCTAACAAAGAGTAAAACGAAATTAGACTACCAAGAAGGGTTGCGAGGGGTCAAGCGGAGTAATGGAAAACATTTCCTGTTTTTGAATTGTTAGACCCACATACTTGAAATCTGTTAAGCATGTTTCTTTTGTTGTATAGGGATCCACTAAAAATGTATTTTACGTAAATCATCTCCTGGGGGGAGCAAGGGGCTACTGGGGCGTTGATAATAAAATTTCTTTTTTCGAACTACAAAGACTATAGCAATGAAATTTGGTTTGCATTTTTCTTTTGTTGAATTGAAATCCGCTAAGAACAGTTATTTTGGAAAATGACTCTCAAAGGAGTTACGGTAATTGATAGTAAAAATTCCGTTTTTTTCTGTTAGATTTGTCTTGCATGTTCATTTTACAGAGTAGAGATCACAATTGATTTCCTACTTGGTTATAGGGTTACGAAAGTGCAAATATCATTCATTCTATACTTCAATTTTAGAGATTTTTAGGAAATGCAAATTAGATGAGTTCTGCCTCCCCCCCCCCTTTTTTTTATCAATATGCGACAGTAACAGGTATAAGTATATTTTTCAATACAATTGAATTCTTAATGTTATGACTTAGATATCAATAATTTATACAAATATATAAGCAGAAAAAATTTGTAAAACATCATGAAATACCCAGCGAAGCGGGTGGGTAGCGGCTAGTTTGTACATATATATATGTAACATTTGAGAAATTCCATCTTGTATCATTAAGTATTTGAAATTTTCAAAAAAAGAAATTGACCAAGGTTTCATTTTTATTGTAATTACTAAGAAACGTTTCACAACCAAATGCAGAAATAAACCTTTTCTGCTAAAAACTCTAAAACCGCAATTTCAATTTTCGTTAGAAATGAGACTAAAAAATTATTTTATATTTTATATTTTGTGTGATACAATAGCTTTAAGTTGGGGACTTTGTGTTTAATACGCATTTACATTTTATTTAAAGTTATTTGAAACGCATAAAACAAATATGAATGTTATCTTTTAATTAATTCTAAGAAAGTCCCCAAACGCATTTAATTTTTTCATTTAAAAATTAATGCCAATGTGTGAAACTTTAAGAAGTTTTTGACAATGTTTGAAAATTAGTTTTATGGAAGATGATTAACCAGCATTCACCCATTTTCTTTAAAGTGATGCTTTCCATTTTTCATATTGCATCAACAGTGATAAAAAAAACAATTGATTTAAAATTGTGTAAGCCATGATAAAAAAAAAGCTCTATTTTCTGCATTGAGCAACGTATCGCTTATTCTACATTTTTACTCCAGCTGTCAAACCTATGACTCCTCTTCTCTTTAAGATCAATTTATTTTTTGTAAGAATGTATCATTTTGCTTTCAAGAAAATATCACTGTAAAACGGGACATAACATCATAGAATATACAGTCGACTCTCGATAATTCGAAGTTGAAGGGATGAATGAAAAACTTCGAATTATCAAGAGGGTAGTAAAAAAATCTCCCAAATTATACGAAGATAAATTTTTTTTCTAACATAATTAAATTTAAAGCTATGTAATAAAAAAACAATTGTACATTTGTATAAAGTTATTTTAAAGTATTTTTAAAAAGTGCATATTACACAGTATCTGTATTAAAATAATACATTTATGTATTTTAGGATTACATACTGTAATCTTGATTACATACTATAATTAGGTTATTTTTTGACAAAAAAATCTATTATCTTTTTTGTTTTATGGCATTTAATATAACTTTGTCAATAGATTTTTCTTGAATAAAGGACGCTTGAAAAACGCCCTCATCGAAATGATTTTAAAGGGAAAAGTTGCGTAGTTTGTTTAGTAGCACTTTAGCTTTTGTCAGAGTTATCGAGGTCAACTCCGATGGTCATCAAAGGGGCTACGGTACAGGGGAGACACGCAGAGACAATACAACACAAAAAATATAAGCTCCAACCGGTTTGCTACAGGACTCTACACCATAATGAATGTTTGAATTGTCAAGAGTTTTATTAGATCATTTCGAATTATTACGTGTTGTATTCTGGCTGGCCACAGATTTTACTTCGTTATTTTGAGTGTACCGAAACGTAATGTTTTTGTTAGAAATATCAAGAGTTTTTCTAGGGGCTGAGCATATACTTCGAATTAGCGAGAGGTTCGTATTATCGAAGTTTTTAATTAGCAAGATTCAGCTGTACATATATACGGACGTAAGAATTTGTTACTCCAAGAGTTATTTACACAATTAATCACAATGAAAATTTAGGGAAATTTATGAGTCATATTCATCCAGATATGAGGAACTTGGTTTGGAGCACTGTCCCGGAGTATTTTATTAATATTTTCATTTAAATCCCGAAATTATACTTCAAGGAATGCTCCTAAAATTCATTTTTTTTTCTCAAAAGTTATAATATGCTATGAAGTGAAAAATAGAGAAAATATTTTTACCTTCTTCCGATTACAATTATTCCATTAGTATTAGGATTGATCCAACATTCGTCGTTTTGACTCCACACACCTACAAAATATTTATTTAAAATTCAAGCAAGAAATATGCAGTTGTTAAACCAAGTATAAGCTTTAAAAACGTTTCTTTTTAATCTTTGTCTAATAATTTTAATACTAAACAGCCTTAATTTTTAACAGATAGCCATTTATATGCTATAAAATATGAATGTGAAAATGGAAATGAAACAATAAATTTAAATTCCAATGTACCTGGATATTTAGTGAAGTAAGTGTCATACAATCTCTTGTTATCAGTGTCCTTCCACAAGAAGACTGGGAAAGAAGGAGAGGGTGTTCCAATTACTAATTCTCCTCTTTGGCCAACAATGGAGTTACCTATTGATCACAACAACGAATTTATTTTTGAGATACAAGTGGCTATATTTAGAATTCAATAAGCATAATTAATAATATTTAATTGCAAGTAACTTAGCAAATTTAATGGATGCGTGTCTTATTAAAAACTTTCCTTTGACAACATCTGCCCCAAAACTTCGTTATTTTACAAATAATTGTGAAATTGCCATTAATTTCTAAAATCAGGACTCGACTTTCATGATACAAATATTATTTAAGACCTCATGCAGTGAAGAAAAGTATTTTGTGTATCATCTTTTGTTAAAGGAACAGAAGTTCTTCTAACTTGACAAAAAATTAAGGACACCATTAAACACACATCGTTTTGCATCCCTCACGGTGGTATAAATCAGGGGTCGGGAACCTATGGCATGCATGCCACATGTGGCACTCGGTAACAATTTTCAGAGGCACTCTGCACTACTCTTCAAATTTGTCAAATTTTGAGTGTATGGAAGTTGAAAAATTTGTATTAGACCATTTGAACAAAAATATTCAAATTTATCGACATTTGCGGAGTTACAAAAAAATATATATAGAAAAAAAATTATTGCGTGCAACTTTCGTCCACGATGCTTAAATATAGAGCCGATTCGATAATTCGAAGTTGAAGGGACCAATAAAAAACTTCGAATTATCAAGAAGTGTAGGAAAAAACTCCCAAATGTACGAAGAGAAATTTTTTTCTAACACATTTAAATTTGAAACTATGCAATAAAGCAACTATTGTACATTTGTATAAAATTATTTTAAAGTATTTTTAAAAAGTTCATACTCATGCGGGCACGTATTATACAGTATAAATATTACATAAAAAAGTTGAAAGTCATGTATTAAAAGAATACATTGATGTATTAAAAACAATTATTAAAAGAATATATATTGTACATATTTAATTTTTTTTGACGAAAAAATCTGATGGAAACGAATGGGTGATGTAGCTTTGTAAGAAATAAGGTATCTAATTTTTGCTTCTTAAAACAGGAAATCTTATTAATAATTTATTTCTAACTGCATAAAACTTACCGTTATGGTCATAGCAGCGGATATCCACTCCCAAAGCAGGTGCTTGGATTTCTCCACCATAAGAAGGAGTATTGAAATCGAATCCTGAAAAAGCACCAAATACTTCCGTGGCACCTATTGTAATCAATATAGAAATCCTGATTAATTCTGAAGTATATGGTTACAACATTTTCAAAATGGTGAAAAAGTAATGATTTTAAGTGGTTTGATATGGTATTTATTTTAATAAAACCTCAATACACTAAAAGATAAGCTCTAATTTGTATATTTTACTCATCATGACTTCGTACTAAATGCCATTAATTTAATATAAACTAGATAAGACATTTACTAATACCTATTTTTATGTAATATGTTTAACTCTAACACTATTTGCTTAATATATTCTTAAATAATTCTTTCTTCGCAGTATTTAACACAAAACATTTTATTGTCATTAATTGTAAAATGCTCTTCTTTTATTGGAAGGGGGAGGAGGAATAACATCTGTAAGCAAAATAGAGCCACTGTTTATAATATTTCTCTTTACATATAAAAATTTACTGCAATTTTCACTTTCTTATGTAGCACCAAATGCTTCTCCACTACATTTGACATAAATTTGCAAAAAGGAAAAGCTGTTTAGGAATCCATTATCAAACTTTATAATAATCAAAAATTTTTATATTTTTAATTATTGTTATAAGATATTACAGTAAAAGTAGACAATCAAAATTTAAATTATTTACAGTATTTTGATCGCATGATATTTTCTTATCATTTTTTGAACATTGATTATTTTTTGCTTTAGAAAAATTACTTTTGATTAATATATCAATCTTAGTACTAAGTTTACGTTATTGTAATTACAAATTATTTCTCTTAAAATATTACACATTTTAAACGCGGTATATTTATTTACTATAAGTTCTTACCAATGTGTACCACGCAACTTAAATTGCCTTTAATTAAATTCTGTATTTCCGTCCTTGTGTAAAATATTATGTTGATGGACAGTATAATGAAGCACAACGAACTTACCATACATGCTACCTACAAACAAATCCTTTTTAACTGTTCTGTGAAGATATTCAAAATTTTGTCTTTTCACAGGGCTGCCTCCGATACCAATAACCTTTAAACTGTCAAAATTTGATCCAGGAGCTACAAAGATACCCATTGTAATTTGTTATGTGCGCAAATACTTTTACATATAATTGTTAAGGGTTTTTTTCCCTTGTAATTATTTTAGTTCGGTTTTCTAAAGGAAGGTTAGGGTATTCTATACAGCATCAACTTACTGGGTGCAATCTTTTCCTTTTCTAATTTATCAACCATAGTTGTTGCTAGAAATGCAAATGAGACTTTGTATTGGGAGAAAATGTCCCAAATATTCGATCCCTTCCTGTTAAAGTAGGGACTTCCATTATATAAGAAAATTTTCACTCCTAAAGCCAAGCTTGGAACTGGATAATCCCACAAACTCCATCCAACCTGAATTAAAAAAGAGAATTTTTTAATGCAAATTACTCTCCCTTTAACACATTTATCGGAGTGTCAAGAGTAAAAAATAAGTATATATGATTACAATATGTAATAATAGTCAATACACCACATATGTGAAGCAAATTAAGAAAATTATTTTACTTACGGGAAAGCAACTGAATACTATATCTCCGCTCTTCATGTTCAAATGAAAAGCAAAATCTCGCAACACAGGAATCAAGGTCTGAAATTCCAACAAAAATACGTAATTAACCCTCTTCTCACCAAAAAACTGTTGTTTTATTAAATTATGCTTTGGAAACTAACTTTACAAAGTAAGGACACAACAGGCCTTTACGATAATATAATTATTGTTAATGTAATATTAAAGATACAAGGGGTGATCAAATGAAAAGGTACGAAACGACATAAAAATGAAACAGTTAAATATTTGCATATTCCGCCAAGGGAGAATGTAGCGAGACATCTCGGGATGCCATTGGAGACTGAGACTGGGATCGGATCATGCGCGGGTGCCCGCATGCGCAGGAGAGAGCAAAGGCTCTTATAAAAAGCGGCGTCCAAATGATGCGAACACAGAATTACTCGATCACAGAAAAAGCTTTAACTCCGATGTGTACTGTGAGACACTCCGACGCCTACGCAGGTCCATCAAGAACAAAAGACCGGGGCTGCTCACGGTGGGTGTGGTTCTGCTCCATGATAACGCGCGTCCACACGTCTCCAGAGTCACACAAATGGAACTGGACAAGTTCCAATGGGAGACGTTGGACCATCCGTCCTACAGTCCGGACATGTCACCCTGCGATTTCCATGTGTTTGGTCCACTGAAGAAACACCTGAAAGGAAAGCGCTTCAACTCGGACGACGTACTCAAGGACACTGTGAAGGACTGGGTCTCGTCACAGTCACAGGAATTCTGGGAACAAGGAATCCTGCGGCTTGTTCATCAGTGGATCGTTGTGCTCAGGCCTATGGTGTATATTTTGAATAAAGTCTATATTTGTACCCACCGTGTCGTTTCGTACCTTTTCATTTGATCACCCCTTGTACATTTCAATAACTCCGTATTGTCTTTCTTCAAAAGGCAAATATTTCACATAATGCAGTGAACACAATAAGGTGTAGATCGAGATTTCAAGAGAGAGAGAGAGAGAGAAAACTCAAAATTAATTTAATATCCACTTACCGCAGCAGAGTGGACGGGCCCTTTAGGCAGACCAGTGGTTCCAGAAGTGAAATTTATGCAGATAGGATGGCTGAAGGGCAGCTGTTCGAATACAATATCAGGTATTAAGCCGTCGGGATTTCGCCCTGATTGTAAGAATTCTTCCAGTAGGACACTGTTTGAAATAATATTTGGAATTATTATTTCGAAAGCATGCAAAATATCAATAATTAAATTAAATGTAATATTAACAAACTAAATGCACAGTAACTCTTATTCATTTACACAAGTGTGCAATCTTACTATTTTCTGTCGAAGTTGCTTACTCATTTTGCTTAAATCAACTTGAGTTTAATTATTACTTTTCTTTTTGAGCTGTCTTGTTTCTTTATGAATTTATCTGTTTAAATAAAATGTTTGTTTCAATTCCTAGTTTGTCATGTGTTTGTCATTTTTATAAACTCTAGAAGCTCACAAGGTATACAATTTAAATCCAAATTATTGACTAAATGAGAGCTTACTGTAAAATGGTAAAGAACTTGAGATTAATTTTTATCAGTAGCTGAAAGCTCTTTTAGTTTCCATTCGTTAGAAATGCAAAAAAGTCTTTTTCAATTTAGGCCATATTTTCTTAAAGAACTTGTTTTAAAGTATTATATTATTTATTCCATCAAAAGCTCCAAAATATTTTTAAATAATATGGATGATCTATTTTATAAGTTTTTCTCATTTTCTCTCAATACAAATAAATTAAGAAATATTTTTATTTCTGTCTTTCGTATTGTCTAAATTACCTGTTTCGAATATCCGAAAAATCACGAGTGAATGTATCTTGTCTTGTAGGAATAATAATCACTTTTTCTAGACATGGAGTACCTGAAATAAATTAAAGTTATAGAAATAATTTCTTTTTATTTTAGCACCTCTATTATAATCACATAACCGTATTTTATTTGATAATTTAAGCAAAAAAAAATATTTATACTAAGAAAACTACTATTATGATAGAGAAATATAAATAAATGATGTAAATAAATGTTTCAACGGTTCAAAACATAGATAACACTAGACTAAAAAAGCAATGAAAAGTTTAAAAGAACAGATGGTGAGAGAAATAGCATTAAGGAGCTTATTTGTTACATTTGATGTATTATATTTTTTTATTTCCAATGGTAAGGTGGAAATAAATACAATAAAAAATAAATAACGGTAAAAGACCAAAAACACAGACAAACGTAGCTAAAAAGAAAGAAGAATTGACAGAAATCATTGCCTTAAAATCTCTCGTCGCCATGGAGTACCGTACAACGATGCAGATGGTCCCTATTCATTTGATCTGCCGAATCACAGCTAGGACTAAAAAAAATTCCAGTGCAATGAAGATGCTCCGCCAAGCAGTCAGGTCCAGTCACAGGAGCCAGAACTGAGCTACCTCCTCCCACGAGGACTGCTGGGAATAGCCAGCAGATTCTCAACTTTCCAGCGTTTTAGTTGTAATTTTAGACTTAACATCCTTTGCTATCATATATTTGATATGCAGTTTTATAGAACGGAGAGAGCTGAAGTATTAGATTGATGTAGCCTCGAGTCCCCACTATAGTCAGGTATCCACTGGAAAACCACACGCTTTGGTTTTAAGGCCATCTTCCGTAAATAATGCCGATGTTGGGCACTTTCCTGGAATGATGGAGAACGCGAAGAGCTAATGGTATGTATTGCCGTTTGCGGATCAGAAAAAATAACAACTGGGGCAAAGCTATCCTCAAAAATTATCAAGCATTTTAGGACAATCCAAATGGCATCCACCTTACCATCAAAGGTTGATCGAATTTTTACGGGAGTACAAAATGAGAATAAGCTTGAAAATACTCCTGAGCCAACATTATTTAGATCTTCATAATAGGAGCCATCTGTAACAGGGTATCGCTCAGATTTTGGATACTTCGTGTCAATAGTATCCAAAGCATAACTCTTTAAAACTTCAGCAGGGGCAACCCTCCCAAACAGCCACTCACGCGAGAGGAACAAATTTGTTTCAATCTGAACAAAATTAGGAAGGTTAGGAGGCTTAAAAAGTCCTTGAAAAACATTTGGCTATTCCTAATTTTGAATGACATTCCGGACAAACTATATAAAACCCTTAAATCACCACTTTGATCCTATTCTGTTGCTGATACTGTGACGGATGTATACGCGTCCTTCAACTAATCCTCTTGGGAAATCTTTGGGCTATCAATCACAACCCACCCTTTTGGAAGAAGAAACCGTAATATGCAGATTAGGTTGGTTATATCTAGTATAGGTTTTCTAGCTAGATGGATGGATAATTGGAGATTGAACATGGAGATTGAAATGCACAGAGATTGAAATATAGAGAAGCTGACGACAAGGAGAGATAGCTACTGATCAGGTATTAGTATATATAGCGCGTTTCGAGTATTAAATAGTTGAAGATATTTAAGGTATCCGACTGGTTGCGAAAACTTTTTTTTTTAAAAAAGGAGATACGGGGATTTTTTTGTTATTTTTAGATTTGTTTGGTGCATTTTGAGAAAAATGTGCTAAAATTAAGAAGAGAAAAAGAAATTATCATTACCAAAATGGGAAAAAATAGGTAAAAATTTACAAAAAATAACATAAACGCGGCCCATTTTGCCCCAAAGGTTAATGAACAAATTTTCAATTTTTTCAATCTAATATGTTGCTATATATTCAATTTTGAAATGACCTTTAGGATAAGAGATATTTTCTTTTTTACAAAAACTAGAGCACTTTATCTCGGTTACTATATGAAAATGCTTAAAAAGATAGTGATTATATTCACATAAGGGACTGTACATTTTGTAATAAAACAATGATTGATAAATCAGAAGGTTAAAACAATTCTACTATTATACAGAACTCACAGAAAAAATTTCATTTAATTCTGTTCAAAATTTTTTAGCAATCGCAGATCCCGTTTGATTATTTTCAAAAAAATCACATTTCGAGTAAAACGCGTTTTAAAGTATGAAACCTTGCTTAAAGTAATAACATCTGCTTTTACTAAAACACTTGTAGTTTCTGTTCTAATAAACGTAAAATGATAAACTTGGTATTTTTATAAAGCTAATAAGATGGCCCATAAAATAAAATCATAAAAAAATATTAATTTTTCGCAAAATTCACAATTTTAGGGTAGTCGGATACCTTAAGTGACGATTGGTCACCATAGCTAAATTGTAACTCAAATATTAGAGTAGTGGATTGATCCCATAAAAGGAGGATCAATATATATATATATATATATATATATATATATATATATAATTAAAGTCTTCTCATAATTCGCGTCTCTCGTGGTTTATTCCCCCATTGCTCTTAGTTGGAACATCTCTTCCTGTTTGAATACTAGAGTTGTGTCTGTTGATAATTTGTGTGCTGAATAAATAGTTGAAAAGTATTATGGCGAGTCATCCTTCCCTTCCTCCCACACCTCTAGCCGGAGCTGAGAATAGGTCACGTATATTACAATACTTTATAATAAGTATATCTAAAATAATATCAAAGCTTCAGATTCTTGGGTTTTTTATATTCCGCAGTATATTTATAGAACATCCATAAGAATAAAATTATTTGAAAAAAAATAATAATAGTTAATTCCCTTTAATTCCAAAATACAGTTTTAAAATTACGATAAACATAAAAATATTTCTTAATAACAATAGTAATTCCCTTGCAAATCTACATAAGTTCCTGAAATTCTTGCAATACCTAAATCTAGATTTATTTTTGGATGGAAGAGATTATTACAGGATAAAATACTTTTGTATTTCTCATTTTTAGCATTTAGGTTTTTTTTCCTTTAAGTAATTTATAGTGTTCTGTTTTTTTAATGTTAAAAAATATTTGCTTATTTATTTATTGACTTTTTTTCGTAAATAGGTCTTAAGTTTTGATTTTTAGCTATGTTACAAAATGTAACGTCATCATACTCCAATACAGTAAAAATTTGCATGTGTATCTTACATAATGCATACATGTAAAAGGATCGATATCAAATTCTTTCTGAATTCAGTATTCTACTCATTTTTTATTATTTTGAATATTAATTTATTATTGTTTTGCAAATTATTGAGATGGATACTTACTATCCACAATAGCAGGCAAATTGTCAATTGGATGAAATTGATTTCCATTGTCTTGAAAATGATCCACAGCTATTAAAAATTTGGGTTCCATCGTGTTCACAATATTTGAAGCAGCCTGTTATATCAATAATTACAAAATCAGCAAAGTGCATGAAATCGGAAAAAAACACAACACACATAAATCTCTGTAATATCAGCTTAGTAAAATAAAATTTTGTAATGCCAGTTATTAAAACCCAATTGTAATTTCAAAGACTTCAGCTTAAACATATAAATGCAAGAAGAAATTGGAAAAAAAAATTTTAAACTTGATAGCCGTTTCTTAATTAAAATTAATTATTATTTACTTTAATCGTAAAGTATTATGTAACATTAAACTATGTTAGCTAAAATAAAATAAATATTTAGCATTTTTAGACTTTTTTGATAATTTCTTATAAAATGCAAAACTATTGCATGGAATTTCGACGAGTGTATCAAAACTTGATAAATCTCACCTGAATAACTGGAAAAAAAATTCTCTTTCTCTGTTGCGTTTAAAAATTAATAAATGTCATATTTGAATTGAAAATTGACCGTTTGCTTGTGATTTAAAATGCAATTTCTCAGTTAAAGAGTAAGGAGTAAGACAAATTATTTAAATCTGAACACTGTAATCCGTCGTTTCTCAAACTGTGGGGAGCGCGAGCATATCGAAAAGTGAAAAGGAAAGATTATTTAAAAAAATTATTTTACTGAAAGTAAACAAATAAAATGCATTCTGACATAACAAAAGAATAAATATTTACACTGATATAACACACTTATAAACGTATCAGTACTACACACAATGTATTTTATAAGTAATTTAACAATACTAAGTTAAGAACAAGTTTAATAATTACCAGTGACCTCATGGACTCTTGTCAGATATAAAATTATATACAAAATTTATTTTGGTAATTTGTACGGTTTATAAATAATTCCTTAACTGCCTAAGAGTTAGGAGATTCGCTCCCCGATTCCTCCGTTTTCCACATAGGTGCTCGTATGGGATGCAGTTGGGGGGGGGAGAAAAGGAATAAACAAGGAAAAAGCAAGGAAATCTTGTGATATAAGTAATCCTTCGCAAACACTGTCAAGATCCTTTTATTGAATTACAGAGTCTTCGGAATAATTTTATGGATAGCAATGCACAGAAAAGATCGTACTTAGGAAAGACGTATATATACGTCCGGAGCATTTAACTCACCGGTTGAGAGGCGCATATATACGCTGGTGGCATTTAAAAGGTTAAATTCGTATTGAAGCTTTAATGTCAAAGTATAATATGATTGAATTCAATGCGTTGTTAATTGTATGGAGGGGGGCAGCATTGAAAATTATGATTGAATATTGGGTCGCAAATATTGAAAGTTTGAGAAGAACTGCTGCAATCTATCTAGAACTCAGTTATAATGTAAAACGTATGAGCAAAGTGCGCTCAAATTAAATTGATGTGTTCTTTATAATAATTAATTTGAAAGCATTTTAAATAATTTTAAGTCTAACTGCCCATATCACAATTTTGTGTGAGAATCGTACTCAAACAGCAGACCATTTTAAAATGAAAGCTTTCAGAGTATTTGTTAAATAGCAATCCTTGAATATAATCACTCTTATAAAGAATAACTATAAAAGAAAATGGTACTCGCGTATTTACTATCAATCAATTTCGTCAATATGAAAACAACATTGCCAAATGCAGCGATCAGCACCAAATGGTAGAAATTGTTCCCCTCGAATATTCAAATGGTATAATATTGTAAATGCATGCTCGAAAATAAAAATTTTGTAAAAATAAAAAAATGTGGTACAAATTTGTAAAATCTGTAGTAGTCTTTTCTAATTTTGTTATGAAAAATTATGACAGCATTTAAATTCCAACTTACGCAAATTCAGGAGAAGGCATCTACAAAGAAGAATTATTTGTTGAGGTTTTGAATTCAATTGCGTTGTTTTGGTCACCTAAATATTGTAGTTGTTATTAGATATCTCATTTATTTCAAGGGAACTTGTTTTCTTTTAATACGCAACCAGTTTTTTGTTTAATACTTTGAAATATTTGCCAATTTGTCTACAAACTTATACGGAAGAAGCATGCGCAGGAATTTGTTTTCCCGCATGCGTTGAAATGATGTGTTTGACTACGTTTTTGATTTTCCGATGTCTTTTGCGAAATTAATAGACGATATAATGTATAAGTACCAATAAAAAGTTTTCAACCAGAACATACGAAAGAAATAATAAAATAAATCTTATTGTTCTTATTGCTATGAATAGTTGCTAATCACTTATATAGCCATCATTATACTTACTCTTGCTCCGTAATAAGGCAATGGACCGCTCCAAACAGCTCCAATACTAGCTGTAGCCAGCATAGCAAATACAGCTTCTTTCCTGTTAGACATGTAACCTACAAAAGAAAAATATTTTTTTCAAACTTTTAAAAGCAAATAAAAGTTATATACGCGTGATAAATAGGAATTGTGCTGATTTAAATAGAACAAAGATAAATACAAATAAAATTAATTTAATTCATATTATTTATACCTATGAATTTAGAAAAGTATAATATAGCTTATTTTGAATTATTATACTATATCCAGATACTGATACTTACACGCTACTCTGTCTCCTATTCCTAAGCCATGCTTCCGAAAGGCAGCTGCATATAGTTTCACCTCGTTAAACATTTCCGCAAAAGTTACCATTTCATCATTTCCGAATTCATCTGAAAAAACGAAACAAACAATGCTTATTAATAATGAAATATGAAATGAAATGAAATATCTATGAGGAATAAGATATCTGAAGGGAAGTATGAAATGAAATACTTTTGTGCCCTGGTAATTTAAAGCCAACGGCTATACCATGCTGAAAACATCGGTTCTCGTCCGATCACCGAAGTTAAGTATCATTGGGCGTGGTCAGAGAGTACTTGAAGCCCTGAAGCCTTGAAGGCTGAGGGGTAGTGTATGGCGTTTCCCCACCACAGGTCCGGGATTCAAATCCAGGGTTGGGCAAGGTGAGGAAATAGTATTAATGCTTATCATTTGAAATGTAGGAAACTTTTTAACTACGTTATGATTTAAATTTTCCTGGAGAAACGTGGGTTTTCTTTTTAAATTTATATATAATGTGAAATACTTGCGCAAACTACATAAATCTTTCAATTATACTCTAATTATCCTATCATAATTTTCTGCAACAAAAATATTTTTATTCACACAATTCCCCCTTTTCTTTAAAACCCACAAACAATTTAATAAAAAAGGATTTTTGTTTTATTTTGCTCTTTTTTTGTAAAAGGTAAATATGTTTAAAATACCTGCGCATATAAGTGCTGTTCTGTTGTCCCTGATTCTCAAAACATTTTCTGCAAAGTTGAAAGTTGCTCCACTAAACCAATCGTTATCTAAAAATCCATTTCCAGTTTTCAAGAGAACCTACAAGAGGAAAAGATAAAAATCAAGCTAATCACTATTTTAAATGTATGATAACATTTTTACATAATTAGCAGAAAACAAGATATCAATCATTGGCATGGCCAAGTAATTTTAGCGCGTTTTTCACATGTTGTATTTTACAATAATGCAACTAATGAACTTTTTACTAACAAAAAGTAGTACTATACTTTAAAAAAAAATTTTAATTTAAAAATTATTAAATTTAAATATGATTTGGCTCATCTAGGGACCAAATGCGACCAAATTCCGAAAACCCGAGGTCAATCGGTTTCTTATTGGCTGAGAAAAAGGTACGACAAAATATGGAACGAAGACGAAATTTGCGTCATAATAGCGCTACGTGAAAAACGCACTAAAAATTAGGTCCACAGTAATTTGTGAAATTGTTTAATATAGAGTTAAGTGGTTGAAAAGAGTAAATATTGTTAAAAGGTTTGTTGGGGATTGAAAAATATTTTTGCTTAGTGCAATCATAGATGAATAGCAAACAAACAGATGGATTGATTTTTGGCAAATCCAGTCCACGGCAATAGAATATGCTATAAATGTTTCTGCTTTATACAGAGCAGATTACCTTTTAAAAATGCCAATCCTTTTATGAATGATTTTTTATTTATAAAGTGATGAGGACTTTCTAATGCATAATAATTAGTAATATTAATTAATTTTTAAGTGATTATTTCCGGCACTTCGCAAAAACTCACATATTTGTTGCTGCTTAGTGGCAACCTCATATCAATCTTGGAAATAAGAAGTTTATTAACAAAACAAAAAAAAACACTTCGACTACAGAATATTGGGCATTTAAATCCTTTCTGTTAATGATTTTAAAAATCTTAGCCGTTTCTCTTCACTCTGTAACAAAGGGCTATCCACGAAGTCTATCCTGTCTAACACGGGTTTTTTTTCCATCCAAGTTGGTACTTTGACCTAGAACAGCTTAACATGTAATGGGTTCTATTTGGGTCTTCTACTAACCCTCTTGGGGAAAGTATTCTTTAAATAGGATGTTAGTTTAAAAACCTCTTTCCGTAGAAACGACTTGGTTTTGTGCAAATATAACTGCTATTTAAGTGCCAGTCGTTGAGTATGCAAGGTAATGGTTAAGCATTGATTGTGAAGCTGAATTCCAAGAGTTAGTAGACAGCGAGTGGTGGTCGCACATCTTAAGATTAATATTTGATGGAGAACTCGTCAGAAAGTGATTAAATAACCAAACTTTGAGCTGACCGTATTATCAGACTTCAAGAAGAATCATTCAAGGAGTTTGTTTCGATAATTTAGTTATCTGATTTCGAGTTAAGATTTCTTTTTGCTCCCCAAGTGACGTTATAAAAGTTAATTTCGTATGGTGTTAAAGGCTGAATAAAATTAGTTATTCTAAGATCATGTCCGTTTCTTCCTCGCGACCCCCCCCCCCACACACACACGCGCGCGATCCCCGGGTCGCGACAAACGCCACAAATGAACGTCACTACTAAATAGCATATAAATATAGAATGGATAATCTGAGGACAATATTTCCACGTTGATAATGCCCGGAATGTAGTCGCTTATTCATGGATTATTGTCCGAAATTTTTATAATCGCTTAGTTATTCAAAGCTATAGGAGGATTTTTCTTTAATAAGTTTCAGATGCTGCATATAGTTTCAAGTAAGTACCCATAAATTCTTATTATTCCTTTTTGTCTTGTTTATATATTTTGTACTTAATTGTAATTATTAAATTAATAAAAGTGATTTATTGTGAAAGACAGTTTGTTTTTCTTTCGAGTACGATTTAATGGCTTCTCAATCCCTACTGCGTTCGTACTGAGGTGGGAATCTCAATGATCAGTGAGATCTCCACTTCACCTAACTCGAGAAGGAGGTACCGAGACAACTCTTCTGACATTTACGCTCAACGTTGAAAAACACGTGGAAGCGAAAGTAAAAACACTAACCGAGGAATTTATTGTCACATTATCATCGATTATCCAATGATTGAAAGACAAAGTAACATTGAATTCACAAGGCATGTTTCCTTTTCCATTGCTCTTCAGGTGAAACAAAAGCAGAGCTAAAAACACGTGACCTGCTCTTGATACTTCGATTACCGCCTATTACAATCGAACGTTTTTAGAAATCTAACTTGGAAGAACATTCTTTTCAACAACAACAAAAACATGAAATGAAGATACGTTTCCCATTTATCAAGGTTTGCTTTTTGAATGTGAAAAGTGTAAGGATGAATAAAATTACAAAATACTGTAATTTAAAAATAAATGTACTCTTTGAGCATTTTGAGTGAACAGTAAATATTTCGAATGTACTAGATTATTTTCCCCTGCTCCTCATATCCCAATGTCAATATTTAGGACAATGGGCGTTACGTTATTTATAAATTAAGAGATTTACAAGGTGAAGAGATTAAAGGTACTTATTACGAAGCAGAATTACAAAAAGTTGTCGACTCTGGTTTCTATCCTGTAGAGAATGTGCAATATAAAAGTGGAGAATTTTTTTTTCCCTTAAAAATTTTTTTACTTAGGTGAAAAATAACTTTTTCAGCAATCAAAATTTTTAGTCTACTATAATACATATATCTACACGTATATACTTAAGAGGATTGTAAAAATTTATTACTAAGAAATAACCGAGAAATATATTTATGAAATACATATATATCATAAAAAGCAGCAAAATTTATAAAATTTTCATTATATCTTACCTGATTATAAGGTTTTGATGCAATAATTCCAAAGTAGTGCCATAATTCTTCCCAGAAGTCTGTATAATTTTCAACTGACCATTTTTGGAATTCCCAGTACGATCCTGTAAATACCATAACTATTGTAAGATATCTGTTTAATAGATGAAATATTTTTAAAAAGTAAATACTTACGAATTAAATAGTGGTGCTTAAAAATATTTGTTACAGTTATTGCTAATGTTTAATAAAAGTTTTAAAAAATAATCTTTTACAAATGGTTCGCTTTTTTGGAGAAGGAAGATGGGACTGTTGCTTGAGATGTTTTGAACTAGTTATTGTTATTGATGCAAAAATAAATATTTATTTTCTTATGTTTGAATTATAATTGAATAGTATTCCACTTTAACTCTAATTCTATACCCCTATCATGATTTAATTAGTACATATATGTATGTATTTTTTACTCGATTTGGAATTTATTGAATTATACACGTATATTTTTAAATAAAATCCTATTTCGACTTTTACTATATACATGCATTTATGATCTTAAAATTACATGTACCGTAAAATCTGGAGTATAACGCATACTTATATTTTCAAACTGCGTTTTTTAATTTTTATGTATATTTGCCGTATAACTCGTACCCTTTTTTACGAAAAATTCTGGAATGTAAGTGTGAAATGCTATGTTTTGAAGTAATTTATATGAAATATTATCCTAAGCTTTTGAAAAAAATAGTATACTTCTAGACCTACAACCACTGGAGTAGCTAGTTCTGAGTGGGTCCCATATTAAAATTACTTCGGGGCCCTTTTTAGATAAGGGAGCCCTGTTAGTGGGACTGTAGCTACACATGTTAGGGCCCCTGTAGCTTGGGGGACCTGTATCATTGATACGGCGGTAGCTATGCTCCTGCCTGCAACCCTTTAATTTCATAAGGAATGTCCTTTCTTTTAAATAAACAATATTTCGATAGATGTAGAAATCTAATTTTTTTTAATTCTTATCTCTTTTTTTATTTCAAAGCTACCATTTTAATGTCCGGTGTATAACGCTCAACCGTAAATTTCGATCTTATTTTTTATATTAAATGTGTGCGTTGTACGCCGGATTTTACGGTATATTTTTTACCTTGACTTGAAAAACCATTACAAACCATAACACTTGATTATAAATAGTTCTTTTGATAAATAACTTCACACTCCCCGTAAAATAATCATTACTAATAATTAATGAAAGAACACTAAAAACATGGTTGTGATAATCTAAAATAAAAGAAGGTTCGTTTATTACTCTCACGGCCATCTGAAACAGGCTTGAACGCTTTCATATTTTTTGCTTGTAAAGGTTGTACTAATATTTACTTATTTATCAACTATTTGAAAGCAATGATCTCAAAACTATTGCAACTGATTAGTTATTTTTAAACTTCAAACAACAATGCTTAAACTTGCAACAGTAAAGAATCAATTGCTCACCTATTTTCGTAATATTCAGAATTCTTTACACATAAATATTTCGAACAAGCTAATTAAACCGTAAGGTTGTCTGTGAAATTTAAGTTATGGTTCAGTAGCAAAGTTCTAAAAAATAATTAAATGGAAAAAAAACCGTTTGGTTAACATAAGTATCACACGTTTTAAAGCTTATTTTTTACTATAAATGATTGTTAAGAGCTGTTAACTACATTCATCTGAGAAGCTTATCCCTTAATTACTCATGACTTGTTATTTTGTGCTCTAAATAGAAAACATTTTATTATCGCTAGTCAACCACAACGAAAAATGGCCACCTTAAATGAACCAAGGCTAAGGAGCACTACTTGTTGAGTAAGTTAGTTGTTGAGATGCATCGAATGCATTGAAGCGATTATTATTTCTTAATGAGTCTGGTTTTTGATTAATGTCCAGTTTTTTCCTTCAAAAAATACTTCATTAGTGTCCAAAATGACACATTCTTACTAATTACATGTGTACTATTTTTAAAAGAGAATAATTATTGATTGTGATATGCATTGAAATCCAAATATTACAGCTTTTTAAATCCAAGTAATGTTTAGATCATAGGTTCCCAACCTATTTTGAACAGGCGCCCCCTTTTCTAGTAAATATTTTGTTACCACCCCCCTTTTTAGTGAATATTTCGATACTGCCCTCTCACACTCCAGAAAAATAAGAGAGTACATATTACATGGTGAAAACAAGAGTCAAGTTTTTAAAAATATCCTATTAGTAAAAGAAAATATTTTTTATTTCATTTTTTTTTCTAAAGCCCCAATTTTTTTACTTGCGTTTCTGAAATATTTATTGCC
The DNA here is from genome assembly GCA_019973975.1 of Trichonephila clavata. Classification (NCBI taxonomy): domain Eukaryota; kingdom Metazoa; phylum Arthropoda; class Arachnida; order Araneae; family Nephilidae; genus Trichonephila; species Trichonephila clavata. The sequence goes on along the minus strand of BMAO01038984.1, from coordinate 107,804 downwards.
ACAAATGTATTTAATTGTTAATGTATTTAATTATTAATATATTATATTTTTTAGTCATAGGTAGGAAATTGTTAGAATTGAAACGCTACTGAATATCTTCTTCATTTAAAAGAGTGGAATAAAACAGTTTTAGCTTACCTGTTATAAAGACAGGTAGGGGTTTTGATGATACGAAGCAATTCATAAACTATTGCTTTCAAAATAAATATAAATCGACAGTTTCAGCCGTTAAAGAATCACGTTAATTTCTGGTTAACATATTTAATTATGTTACTTGGATAATATACGTAATGAAATGCAGTGGACGAAACATTTTTCCTACTCTTCACAGACAAGACAACTCGTGCACTACAGAAATTAAAAAGCACTATATCATTCAATTTAATGTAGGTCTGGATGAAATGTAATCTTTAAGTTTTTCATCCACTTCCCGAACTACCGAAATATGTCAATTTTCGTACACATGTGATATAAAAATGATTTAAATATATACAATCAACATAATAAACAGTATTAAAGTTTACTTTTGTTAGTAAATTAGCGTGTTTTTTTAATCTTTTTTGGTTAATCTGCCCAAACCCCTCCGTGTCATCTCAACGCCCCCTCATTTTCTTTGGGTGTTTTACTGCCCCCTTGAAAGACTCCAACGCCCAAAAGGGGGCGTTATCGCCCACGTTGAGAACCTATGGTTTAGATGCTAAATATACAAAAAATTCACAAAAAATAATTAGATAATTAGAATTCTTTGAAAAAGTATGCAATGCAACAAGGTTAATACTTTATTTAAATTCCTAATGTTTTATTCTTTTAAGTAGAAGGTTTTATCTCCATAAAATTTTGTATTCTGAGCTGTTTAAAAGTATTTTTTCACAAAAATATTTTTTTAAGAAAAAGCTGATTAAAATAAATTTATTTTAGGACATTTTAAGTTTTCCAAGGCATAGATATCCAATGTTCTGAGTTTTATAAAATCTTATCTCCTTAAGGAAAAAAAATTTTTAATTTATATTAAGAAACTAACTTATCTATACAATATTTTACAATATTTTTTTCACAAGGAAAATTGTGCAGTTGTGTAGTTTACGAATATGGTAAGCCAAGCTTCAATTACACACAATTAATACATTAATTTTTTAATTATGAGAAAAAAGTGCATACAATAAAAATTATAAGATAATGAATTTCATATTCCAGGGGAAACAATGTAAAGTGTTGAAGCGTCGTTTTTGTTTTAAATGTTTAGATCAAATTTACTTTACATTTTACACAACTTAATTCATAGAAATTGCTTAGTCAATTGTAAAATCAAAACATATCTTTATGTGAAGTTTCCTAAATATGTATATTGATTTTTTTTGTATAACTTACCAAAATGTCTATTGTACTTCTTTTCAATTATCTTTCTGAATTTATCGATTTCTGTGCTTGGTACCTTTTTGTTCCATACTAAAGTCGTTTGCTTACCCATCACATCGACACAGCCATTTTTACCTATACTCACTAAAAAAAAAAAAGAGCGAAATGGTTATTTAGCATTTTTCTGTTTTAAAGGAAAATAGTTTAACACATGACATTATACATTATGCTAAGTACATTTTAATTTCAAAGATTAAACTATTTCCCGTACTGAAAAATATTTTAAAATATTATATTAAAAACTTGTTAAATATTGAGTTTCAACGTAATTGTTAAGTACATGCATAGGCTTTTACTTTCGAAACGACAACTAACCTGTTGCAAAATCTTACAAATTTCCTATTTATTTCTCTTATATTGCATTCTTTTATGAATCTTAATAAGCAAACATATAATACATATATACTATGCAGATAAAATATCTTCGTTTACGATATAATTTCAACACTATAAATCTTGAAGTTTTGAATAAGATTTTTGTATTATCAATGTTTTTCTCCATTAAATCTTTTCTAAATGTCATATAACTAAAAATAAGATCCTATCTTACATATTATTAGACATTAGTTTGCTATAAAAAAAGGTAAGAAACTTATTTTTAATTTAAAAATAATTGTAATATAAAAAATTATGCATTTTTAAAATTTAGATTTATGAAGACTGAAAAAGAGCAATATTAATAATAATTCATGGAAGTAATTGAAAGCCCAGTGTTGCCTTACATTACGACATAAATTAAAATAAATCAGTATAAGAAACTCAAGACAATTTGCTAAAAAAGGGAAAATGCTGCATTTCCATTTAAATAGTTATTATTAACAACTAAAAAACATTATTTAAGTTTTTTTATGTCCAAAATTAGGTGTGGATGGAATTATACGATGTAATTTGAATCCAGATAACGTTAGAAAAATAGATGAACAAGATTCTAATATATTCTTTGAAGGTTGTTTTTAATATCACCTTATAAATCGAAAATAATTAAAACTGTTTTTACAGATTTAACTAATAAAATAGAAGAACGAATTTAGATTCTTTGCAATAAAAAAAATTGTTTCATTAATTGTGCAAATCCAATCCAAAAAATTAATATATGTAGTTTAATTACATTAATTGATAAAAATTACATTTCAACCGATTCTGATACAAATTTCGGGGGTTCTGATAAATGAAAAGTTAGCAAATCTCAAGAAAAAAATTCATGGAGATTGAGTGCAAATTATTGCTTCTCCCACATTTTGAACGAGAAAAATTTTAGCAAAACATTAACAGTGGTCATTTAATAAAAAATTTATAATAAATTTAATTATTATTTTTTGCTTAAAGATCATGAATTCTTTTGAGGATTTTGACATGAAATTATTTAACCAGATTTGTATGATATATTCCTTGCAGCAAATTTTATTATTTAACTGTAAATAGATTTTTAAATTTTATATTTTGAAAAGTAAAATTATCTGAAATAAATATATTAAAAACATTTGAAAGATTTATTCAATAAACTTTTTCGCTAAACCATATTTTAAATAGATATTAGCATAGTTTTTTTAATTAGTCATTGATTTACTCAGTTTAAAAATATAATTTATTTTATTACTATTGTATATTTTTTTGCTTTATTATGCCACTATTATGTATTTTATTATGTATGCATTTTATTTATACTGTCATTTACCTGTGTCAAGAATATCAATATTATTTTCTATATTCAGCAATGTATCCTGAATTTATGTATTTATGTATCACAGAAATTTTATCAATACTCTTATACTAAACCATAAATTTTAAAAAGTTAATATTTATTTGGAAAAAAAAATCTTAAACTCAATTGAAAAGAAAATCTTAAACTTCGTATTTATTCAAAGAAAAGTTAATATGTTTTGAAAACTCATTTTTACAATATATATTTTTCAAAATATTGTAAATATTTAATCAAATTAATTACCTGTTTGTTAACTCAATTTTTACAATTTTTATTTACTTTTAAATAACTGCTTCGATATTTATAAGGAGGAACTTCATTACATATAAACAGATCACTTAACAATTTCGTAACGATAATTAAAACTAAAGGCACATAACAAGGTATTATACATTTTAAAAATAAGTTGTAAATCCAAAATAATCAATAAATAAATTTATCCAAGTCACACCAGAAAAAAGTATGTTGAGAAGTATCACAAAATTGTTATTCTGTTTTGAAACGCACTGCTGCATTCAAAATTATGTCATTTATTCCTATTAAGAATGCAAAATCCGATTAGGAGAAAGTGTTAAAATGCTTGGACGTTAAGTAACCTAGACCAAGAAGATAAGTTATGCTGTTGATGATATGTGAGAAAAATGTATATATTATCCTGAAAGACGTTCGTAAAAGTTTTGACACTCTTTTCAATATAATGTTTTAAATTACTTTAAAACTATTTTTCCAACTAAGCAAATATTTTTGAATCTTAAATTTAATGAAGTGTAATTGTTTTGAGAATGTATCAAATTTTCATACCAAATTATTAAAAATATAGAAAAGACTGTACACTGTAGGGTATAACTCAAAATATTTTAAGTTATTTCGTTTCTTATTTTTAAAAATATAATAAGGGTAAGGTATATTTTGGAAGAAAATCAGTTTAGTTTTTTAAAATAAGAAAGTGTTACAATATTTCTTAAGTCAATTGAATTTTTAAAGTGGTATGACTCAAATTAGATGGTTGTGTAACGTTCTCAATTTTGTTTATAATCGATCATTATTGCTTTACTTGTTAGTGAAATGTTTTTTGATTTTAATATTATATTAATAATGGAAGATCTTTACAGTGGTAAAAAAATTTTTGTGAAACTAGAATTTATCTCTGATAACAATAGTAAATATTTTTTCATGAGTTTCTTTGCAAATAAAGAATAATGTAAAATCTTTTCAACATTCAGGCATAAGAATCATAATTGTATTAAGAAGAGAATTAATTTTAATAAATTATTCCCAATTAAAAATACACATTCATAAATATATTGAATTAAAGTAGTATTATATAAGGTGAATTGAAGTAGTATTTAAGGATTTAATTCATCAAAAATATCAAGTATTAATTCAAACTAAAAACATTGATGTAAGTAAATGTCATAATCACTTATAAATACTTTTTATATTTAATATAGCTTTATATTTAAATTCAACCGTAAGCTAAAGTTTCTTTTTTTTAAAATGTTTATGTGGGGAAAGGAACTCTCGATCATCTTGTTTATTATTTTATTAACGTTTGTTTTATTTATATAAATCAATTTATAAGTTATTTATCATTTTAGATAATTGAATAAGATAGTATAAGATACTTTCATTCAAGATAAAAGAAACTGATTACTCTAGTTTTGTATCTTATATAACTTTTAAGATTTATGTCAATCAAAATGTGGTGAAATAATAAAATTAAGTAAGCTTCTCCTAAGAGTTTCAAACCTCAAGTTTTTTTATTTTTTTAATTATATTGCAATGTTAACGACTCCACAGAAGATTAAACAAAAATTTTATTCGAAGTTACACGCACAGTTGTGAACTTAATCTATTTTGATTAAAATAATTTTAAGACTTGATTAACAAAGCACATAACCAAAGCCTATAGAATATAAAATTTCAAAATTCCATTATCTCAAAACATATCTGAATAAATTAATCAAGTATTAATTTTAAAACATAGAATGCCGACTTCTGATATTTTACCTATTATTTTAAAATTAAATGGTTCGAAACAGGAAATAGGTTTTCTTCTTCCTCTAAATAGTTCGACTACTTTTAAAGATCTTTTGAAAAATTTCTTCGAAAAATGTTTCAAACTGCATGTTTTGAATGATGGAATGACGAAAAAAACACATTTTATTGCTGCTATCTTACCTTTGAGAGTATCAGTATTTTCAAAAGAGTTGACTGTAACCACCGATCCAGGCATGATATCACTTTAATAATCCTAATAGGCAAATGTAACCAGGTAATAAGCAAAAAATCAGCAAGTCCAACCGGAGAAAGAGATAAGAGTGTGTATTGTCCGTCTAGTTTGAGATTTATCTCGGCAACTGATATGTCAGCTGCGTGATCAGATCTATAAGCACCTTTTGAAATGTTTTCTTCTTAAATTATCATCCCTCCCACCCTCACCCTTACAGCGCCCACAACACTGCACTCGTTTTGCGATTAGTGAAATTCTGTGTTTAGTTCCGCTTCCTTAAGCTCGTTAATGAAACGATTTCGCTTTCACCACCGAAAGTTCAGGGTGAGAAAGTTAATGACTGCTTCTGTTGTCATAACGTACAGATGAAAATCTTGTTAGAAAGTCATCCCGATAACTGATTGACTATTTGTTGTTAGCGTTGTCTTGGGTTTTTAGAACGTTATGATGCCGTTCAATGACATATAGTTGTCAATGACCTAATATTTTCTTAGAAAAATGCAATTCTGGTTGTGGTTTTTATGGTTGAGATTCCAAAAAGAAATAGAGTTTCCATTCTTATCATCTTAACCCTTTTTAAGGCCGTGGGAAGTATACTTCCCATCTTTATTTTTTTTAAATGTGGAGGGAAGTTTTTTTTAAGGTATCCGAACACGTTGAAAATGACCAAACTCAATCAAGACAGATATTTTTGTTTTTTATTTTATTGAATAGAGCTATCTTTTGACTTTACGAAACACACATTGTTTTGTTTCTACACTACCTAGAGGCCATGTTACAATCATTTTTATAAAGTTAGAAAAATCGGAAGTGGGTTTTTGATCTACCAGAAGCGGGCATTTAAATTGCTCAAAATCTATCATGGCGAGTCTGATAACTCAAAATATTACGAATATATTTCTATAAAACTTTTTGAACCTGATATTTATGTTATTTTCTAGAGAATGTACTAAAATATTTCTTACTGTATGAATACTTTTTGAGTTATGGCTTGTTACTTAAATAATGGTCTCATAAAAAATGTAACATTTTTTATAATGTTTACTCAATCAGCTCTAAAATTTTCAAATTTTAATAAAAAATTAAAATTTTAGTACAACTTCTAGATAAATGCATCTAATTTATTTTAGTAATACCTTTACTAATATATGTTTATTACTTTTTTCTCTAGCTGCTTTGAAGTTTTTCAAAAATATTGCTAAAATTTCACTTATATAATTGTGATTTTGTAAAATTCAGGTAATATATTTTAAATTTTGATAGTTAAATAGTAATATTTGTTCGTATTGTCCTTAAAAATTATCTTATTATGAAACTCCTTCTCTAAGAAGAAGACGTGATTATATAAATTATGACTACTATATATAGTCTAAGCTTTCAGGTTAGAGGAAGAGAGGTAGGATAGACTGCTAGCGGAGCAAAGATTAATCAAATTTAATGGATATTGTGGATATTTAATATTTGATAATTGAATTACCTAAGATGATGATCTGTCACTGGAGATTGAATCTAGATTAAATAACGAAGAAGTCAGGGATATTGAATTCAGTATTTGTATTAAACCTTAAAGTATTCTGATAGCTCGCGTACCTCGTTAATTGTCTTCATGTTTATTAATTGGGTGCATCTCTTAATCCTGATCGACTGAATCTGAGTTGTGGTCAATATTGTGAATAAATTGGATTGTTTACAAGTTTCCTAAAATGCCAAGAAAACTGTTCCAGACGACTTACGGCTGGCTAAAGTTGGTGACCATATTCCACCATTACAAAAAAAATATAGACGCTGTCATTTGTTTTCTTCTAAAGCACATGAAAAGAGAACAAGATACGTTTGTACAACTTGCAATGTCTCACTATGTATTGTTTCTTGTTTTCTGAAATGTTATGAAGAGTAATATGTACAAATTCGAAATTTTTTAATACAAAATATATCTAATTTATAATTACTTTTGTAGATTTTAGTATCCATAAATTATGTTTAATAAATATCGTGTAATACGATATAGAAAGAAATGCAAAGGATAATATGTCGTACCTCTGAATAGCACCCAGTGGGCGGTGGTAAACATATGAAACGAACCGGTGTACTAATATTTCCAACCGGTGGTAAACTACTTAATTTTAGATAATACTCTAAATAAATTTCTTTTCATAACTTAGTCTCAGTCTCATAAATTTGTTAAAATATTACTAGAAAAAGTGGCCCTGTAAAAAGGTTAAGATATTTTATCAAGTCTAAAAATTCAATTTAATCAAAAGTACCATTATATTATTTTTCTTTCGATTTGAATGGATGAAATTATTCAGCTTTTACTAATGGTTAGATGTTAATATAATTTTAAAAAATTATCTCATTGAGAAAATTGGAAGAAAGTTCTGTATTTAAACCATTACAATTAAGGATTTCAGATAGTTGTCAAAAACTTAGCCAGACATAATGCTCATTTAATATCAAAAAGCTTTTATTGAACACTAAACAGAATTTTATAATTATTGTATAATATAGATTTATAATAGAAAAACTAACACAAAAAATAAAAATACTTTAAATACATTTGTGTGAAGAACTTCATTCCTTGGTCTAGAAATTGGGCTAGAGGTTCTCAGAACGGGTTTGCAATTTAAAACAATTAGGACACAGAATTTCAAGAAAAAATCTAAATTCTATTATTTTTATTACAATAATAAACTGGTGTAATATTTTACTCAAAAAAAGTTTTTACTATGAATTCAAAAAATTCATTTGACATACAGATGGTTATCAAAATAATAGAAATATCTGTGAATTGAAGAGAAATATTTGAATTTGCCTCTTTAGCATTAAAATATAATAATAGCTACTGGGTTGTTTTTTTATAAGTAGAAATGTATATATGCTTATAGTATGTTGTAGCTTTATTGAAGTAAGTCGTAAGTCTTTTTCTGTAAGTCGTGGAATTTTTTCAAAAGTTTAAAATTTTGGACCTCTCAGATTTTCAAAGAGGCCAAATTGTAGGAACCTGCTAGCTGGATCAAGTGTGATCCTAACATCCCAACTTTCAAGTGTTTCTAGAGGTACAGTATCTGAAGTCGGCGCGGCAAGACAAGTTAGGACAAGCAAAATAGTGGACGGAAAGAGAAGCTCAATGAAAGAGACCGAGAAGTTTTGAAGCGGATTTTAACGTCTAAAAAGCGAACAACTGCAGCAAAAGTGACCTCAGAACTCAATTGGATTCTCCAGTGTTAATGATTACAGTTAAAAGGCACCTTCATAAATAGAACATTTACGGTAGAGTAGTAGTTCTCAATCCACTTGTCACAGATGTAAATGCCAAAAGTCGTCTACAGTGGTGTCCCACTCCTAAAACCTGGTTGATTGATAAGTGGTAGGAAGTAATATGGTCTGACAAATCGTCTTTCACACTTTTCCCTCAACAGGACGTTCAAAGGACACTTACACAAGCGTATGATCGTAATTATCCCCTTCCAACTGTCAAGCATGGAAGCAGATCTACCATGATATGGGCAGCTGTATCTATGTTTTCTACTGGACCAATTTTAACTCTGAAAGGTAGGATCACTGGGATGAAGTATAGAGAAAATTTAGCTGACCAGGTCTATCTTATGAGGGAAGCTTTATTTCCTGCAGGAGATGAATATTTTAGGATGATAATGCACCTATCCATGCAACGAGACTTGTCCAATCAGGGTTTCATGAACACGAGGATGAAGTTAACCATCTGCCTTGACCCTCATAGTCACCCGACTTCAATATAACAGAATCGCTATGGTCTATTTTAGAGCGTTCAATACGGATTCGATATCCTCCACCGACATCTTTACCAGAATTTTCACAATATCTCCATAAAGAATGGTACAATATTCTTCTGAACACTCTTCAGCACTTGTATGAATCTTCACCTATGCGAAACCAAGCTAAATTACGTATCAAAAGTGTTCCTGAACCATACTAATAAAGGATTCTTTATAAATCTAAAGTGTTTCCATTGTTTTGATAACCATTTGTATATAGAGTCGTTACCACTCGTTTAGAGTACAAATATTGGAAGAAATAAGCTCATTTTAAAAATGTATTAACTAAAAATGTTGATAAGAGTTTATAATTTTTAAATTAATTTTTTTTAAATTTCTACGAGCTTAGTTTGATTGAAAGGATTAGCAATATAAGCTTAAAAGACATTTTTCTCGTATTAACTTTTCATACAATATGCTTCTTCAAATACGATACTTAAAATCATTGTTACGAAATTTTCTAAGGTAATATTTTCTTATCGTGTTTGCATTTTTGACAGATTGTTTATTTATGTACATCAGAAAATTTTACAAGTATTTTTGGTACATTTTTAAGCCAAAGCTAAACTTTATATGTATAAAATCCATAAAAATACGTATCTTACATTTCTACAATTGAAAACAATTCTAACTTAAATGAGGCATATAATGAATACTAAATGCAGATTTATACTTCAAAATTCTGATCTATCCACTTAAAATATTAAAACTTTTCAGGTACATAAAAGTAATCCACTTAAAATACAAAATGAAATATATGAAAGAGAAGTATGCAAAAAACGTATTTTATGGAATGAAAGGGAAATATAACTAAGCTTTAAGCTTATCTTTGTTTAATGTTAAAACATATGAATCGAAATTAGAATAATTTTTAAAATTGAGGACTGTTCTAGTACTAATATTATATTTTGACTTCCCTAGTATCCAGTTTATTGCACTTCTTATTTATTGCCTTAATTTTTTTCCTCTAGCATAAAGCATGTTCCATGTATCGTCTCCTAATCTTATACAGTTTTTAAACTGCATACTAATTTTTAGCGCGTTTTTCACGTAGTGGAACAAAAGCGCTATTAGGACGCAAATTTCGTCTTCGTCTTCGTTCTATATTTTGTCGTACCTTTTCTCAGCCAATAAATAAGCAACCAATTGACCTCGGGTTTTCGGCATTTGGTCGCATTTGTGCCCTAGATGAGCCGAATCATATTTAAATTTTCTCATAGTTTTCCCGAATTTTCCTACAAATTTTCCTGAATTTCGCTAGTTTATAACAAAATTTTCTCAAATTTTACCTAGTAAATTTATTGTTTGCAAAAAGTTTTTTTAAAAAAATCTACCTGCATTTTGGAGGAAATCTTCACAAAAAAAGTTCAGAAAACATTTAGAGGAGTGGTATAGTACTACTTTCTGTTAGTAAAAAGTTCATTAGTTGCATTATTGTAAAATACAACATGTGAAAAACGTGCTAAAATTACTTGGCCATGCCAATGATTGATATCTTGTTTAAAAAATACGCTTTCACTGAATTTTTCTAAATTTTGAAAATTCTATGACATGAATGAATGTATGTGCGAGCTACGAAATCACAAAGTTATACAAAAATTGTTACATTTCCCCCTGTCTAAAAATGCGTACCAAGTTTGGCCCTGGTTCTTGAAAATTAACCAAAAGTAATTTAAGAGAAGAGGAACTTACTTCAAAGATGGTTTCAAAATCTATTTTTGTAAGTTTCGCTTTGTGTTTGTGGTGGTGTGTGGGTGGGGTGGTGGTGTGTGTGGTGTGGGTGTGTGTGTGTGTGGTGTGTGGTGTGGTGTGGTGTGTGGTGTGTGTGTGTGTGGTGTGTGTGTGGTGTGGGTGTGTGTGTGTGTGTGTTGGGGGGGGGGGGTGGTAATTCTTCTGAGAAATCAAATAAATTCACTAAACATTTTAAAGTATGTATACAAGCTTAATTTGCATTCTTCATAATTTTTAATGCCACTAATGCTACTTCTTTTAAATAAGAATGTGAGAATAAATCATATAAAGGGGTTTTTATTAAGATATGCGAACACTTTAAAATGGCCAAATTTGGTCAAAACATATATTTTTCTATATTTATTTTACTGAACACAGCTATTTCTTTTGGCTTTAAAAAACTTCGTTTCTCCGTTGCCTACAGGCCAAATTACAATTTAAATTTAAATTGGCCAAATTTAAATTGTTCAAAACCTCTCATTGGGAGTCTGATAGCTCAAACTATTACAATCCTATTTTTATGAAACTTTTTGAGCCTCATATTTATATTATTTCTAGGGAAATACTAAAACATTTCTTATTGTATGATTGCTTTTTGAGTTATGACCTGTTATTTAAATAATGGTCTCATAAAGAATGTTACATTTCTTATAATTTTTACTCTATCAGCTCAAAAGTTTTTAAATTTTAATAAAACATTAAAATTTTAGGACATTCTCTAGATCAGTGATTCTCAACCTTTTTTCCTTGCGGTACATTTTTAATAATTTCAAAATTTGGTTCCACACTAACAATAAAATAAATTTAAAAGAATTTTACTTATCTGCAATACACTTCTATTTATCCACGAAAGAATAAATTAAATATACCACAAATACGTTTATTTCTATAAAATGGCCAAAAATGATTCGGTTCCGGATTTATTTTTTTTCTCAGAGTAGAATTAATAATTTTAAAGAAATTTGGTGACATACAAATGTGCCATGGCACACAGTGGTTGAGAGTCACTGCTCTAGATAAATGCATCTAATTTCTTTTAGTAATACTTTTACTGATATAAGTTTATTACTTTTCTCTCTAATTGCTTTGTAGTTTTTCAACAATATTGCTAAAATTTCATTTATTTGTGATTTTTGTAAAATTTAGATAATTTTTTAAAATATTGTTAGTTAAATATTAGTATTTATTAATATTGATTTCAAATGAGCATTTATAATATTTTGCTATGCTATTTTTCAAAAAGTACTCCGAACGTGTTCGGATGCCTTATATCAGGGGTGGGCAGACTTTTCCAGGGCGCGGGCTACTTGTAATTTTTTCAAGGAGTTGCGGTCCACCCAGAGTCAGTGGCGCACACAAGGACGGGGGAGGGACCACGCGGATCCGGACCCTCCCTCATAACCCTTCATTTTTTCCCGATTCATAATAGTCACATGTAAATAGTATGTAAAATGTAATTAAGTATTTGATATTAGCAATTTTTTTATTTATTAATGTTCATTATTTATTCAGAAATTTATTTTTTGCTGTTTTATATTCATGACAATCAACAAAATCAAAAAAAAAAAAAAAGGCTTGGCTGCGTATTGGGGTATGATACGAGAATGGTAAGCCTTCAACCCTCGACCCCCTTCTCTTTAAAAATTCCTGTGTACGCTACTCCCCAATGTCGTAGGTGTGGTGAGGCGAGAGGATAGGTTATTATAACTTAATAATAAGTGCGGAATAATAAAAAATATATGTACTTGCCTACAGAACTAAAGTAAAAAAAACGCCTTTAAAAACGCGTTTAAAGCAAAACGCAAGATACAAACTTAATAATAATTCCCCAATATAATTATTTCAAATGATACATTTATTATGAAACAATTCAAAATACATTAATAAATAAAATATTTTTGTCTAAAGTTAGTTTTTGTTGTTATAGTCAGTAAAAGGTTTAGTCTGCGTATTTTTAGCCAATCTTGAATTTTCCGAATCCAAACTAACTGGTAAAATTTTTAGGCGGTCACCCCAAAATGTCTAGACGGTCCACCGGTCGATCGCGATCGACGTAATGTTCACCCCGGCTTTATGTCTAGATTTCACTCTAATAATATTTTGAACAGTTATATTTACTAGTGTGAATATATATTCTTCGAATCAACAACTTGGTAAAAGAAATTACTCATGTGTCATTTGACGTGATGTGTTACCTTTTCTCTCATCAGGTCTTTTTTTAGTAAATGCCAAATTCAGTTGATTAATCGAGGTTGTATGTCCATCTAGATGGATGTACAACCTCGATTAATAGCAACATCTAGATTCTAGATGTTGCCATTATTTTGTGCAAGCTGGGGATTTGATTGCTTCTAAAGAGTAATTCTTACTCGTCGAGTCGTGTGATTGACTTATAATCGGCTTAATCGGTCGTTTCTTTATCTGCTGAAGAGTATGGTCCACTTCAAACAATTAGAAAGAGGTCTTTGAAGATGCAGTAAAATTTTCAAAAGAGGCTGCAATTATTTAATAATATGTAGATTTTTCTCTAAAAAGTACCTTTCAAATAAATGTAAAAATCTTAAAACTATTTATTTGGAGTTGTAATAATACTGTTATCCTATGTTTAGCAAACAGCATATAAAAAAATTATGCTTTTTCCCGATGATAAAATATAGTTTCGTATTACTTCTGTAAAGTTTTATGTGGGTTTTTTTTTTTTCGTATTTTATAAACTTTTTTCCTTCACCGTTCGATCTACTGAACTAAACATGCAATTTGAAATGGGAGAAATATTAATTTTTCTGAATGAATTTGTCCTTGTACCATTAAAGCGTTCTCAATTCTTGTATATTTTGTTTTTATTGAATGAAGTTACGTGAAAAGTGTCACAGAATAAAAGGAGCAAACTTTTGTTTCTATTTTTTTATTCCAAACAACATTAGGGTGATACTACTAATTTAAACAGCATTTGAAGAAAAGTGTTGAAGCTCTATATTATAAAACAAAACAAAAAACTGTAAAAATACACCGCACGATAAAATAAAAGTGGAATAAAAATATTATTTAACATTCCATATTCTAAAAAATTCTAAAGAAATTATTGAACTGCTAACTAATATTGTGATACATTATCTTTAGTTAGCTAATTACTTACCATATTCCAAATTGTAGAACGACTGTATTAAAAAAATATTCTTTAAAATTCCTGCATTAGACCTTCCAAAAGAATCAATAACTATTATGTCCCTTTTTATTAAATTCCTCATGTAACTTTTTGATTCATTATTTCTTAAACACGATTTTTTTTTCAAAATTGTCAGTTTTCAAAAACAAAATGTATGTAAATTCAATTCTATTTTTAGTAAGAATTTGAATTATTCAACGTTAGCACTTGTAGTTTATTTCCTGCTAGCGGTAGGGGCAAAATAAAAAAAAAAATTTGGAAACTTAACATTTTTTAAATACTAATGGGATTAAAATTTAGTAATTAAGTAAATTTTGAATATTTTAATAGAAATTCTAGTTTTTTAACGTTGGACGATTAACGTTTTTAACGATTGGAAGCTTCAATCATCCGCTTCAATTAATTTGGTTGAAAACTCAATCTAGCATTGTCGTGTAAAATCTGATCAACCAAGTATAACTGCAGAGTTTTTTGTTATCAACATCCAAATCACTTCAGTTGTTGAATTAAAATTCATGCGTTCGACGAACACCTTCTTATCAATCCAAATCTTTCCACTTCATGTGAAGTAAGAGAGTAAATATCTCTCTTCTCCTTCGTTCAACCAAATGATGCATATTATTTTCTTTCTAAAGATTACCCATTTCTGAAAAATTAATGAAAATCAGCAAAATACGGTGAATAAACATCAATGGCAATGTAGTCTACGTTTACCTTTCTTTAGAAGATATCGTAAATATCAATATCAGTGCACCAAGCTTTTATTTATGAGCAAAATATGTTTCTTTATCGAATTTCCGGAAAAAATTACTACACCAGCCACTGAACGATGGTCACCAAAAAAGTAAATAAACATTGAATTGAGTTTTAGTTTTCCTTCCAAGGTAAGTGCTTCCAGTCGTACTCTTTGATAACATATTGTAAAAAAATATATAATTAATATGCAATTAAATCAAATGAATAAATTATCGTAAAATCCGGCGTATAACGCGCTTTACCGCATGACGTGCACTTATACTTTCAAGCTGCAATTTTTAATTTTTAGGTATATTCGCTCTATAACGTTCACCTTCATTTTTAAGCAGAAATCTGAATGCTCCTGTGCAATGAATGCTCTTATGTTTTGAAGTCATTTACTCGAGGTATTATACAAAACTCTAGAAAAAATAGTACACTTCTAGAGCTACAACCCTTTAAGTTCATTTCTTTTAAATAAACTGTATTTCGGTCTATGTATAAGCTTAATTTTTTTAATGCTTATCTCTTTTTTTTTTATTTTTAAAGCTCTCATTTTTGTACCCGGCGTACAACGTACACCCTTAAACTTCGATCCTAATTTTTGTGTTAAAAGTGCACGGTATACGCCGGATTTTACGGCAATTAAAATAAAATAAGTGTTTTTGAGGCACGTAAGAGAATTTAAAGTATCTTCCAAACTATTTAAAAGAACAGTTTAATAGGGTAATAACAGTATGTGACAATATTAGTAACACTAACCTTAACAGTTTTTACAAGAAATTAATAACTTAAAAACAAGTTTTCTGATGTCAACAAAAGCCCCCCCACACACACACTTTTTTTTTAAAAAATTTTTTTTAATTTTTTTAAGGCTTCTGATTATATTACCGCATTAATTGCACTTGTCCTCTGAACTCTGTAATTGAGCTCCATAACTAATAACATTTGTTAAGTTTACGTGATTTGGGTACGAAAAACTATTGTCATTCGTAGAGTTTGTAGAGTCATTCGTAGAGTATTAGAGAGAGAGATATATTATTTATGTCTTTTTTCCTAATACGTCTTCTCATTCAAAAAATTGAATATTCCCTCTATAAAAGATTAATTCCTTATATTTTTCTAAAAACATGATACTTTTTGGAAGAGTAATTCGTTTTCACACTACGTATTCTTATTTATTTAGTTTGAGATAGATACATTATATCTAAGTTTCTTTTCGCATCTTCAGGAAGCATTTTCTCATTCATTGAACTTCATGCGTAACATTTTTATTAACCTTAAGTGCATTTGTTAATGAAGATAATTTCTGGATAATTATAGAATAAAAATTTCCATAACAAGAAGGTTAAAGCATAACAGAGCTAATTTGTGTCTCAAGATTACCAGATATTACGCGTGGTAAAGCGTTTTTATCAGTGACAATGCATTTCCTCGCTCTTTTTTTACAAACTGCTGCACTTATATTACACGCACTCAGAATTTAAGCTATTATAATCATATTTTCCTTGTTGTCGCTACGTGGTTGAAGCAGAAAACTTCCTTCAAATTTGTGAATTAATCAATACACAAATATAAAATTCAATTTGTATAAAGTAATTTTCTACATATATAGAATAGCACTCTCAATAATGATTACAAATCATGACATCATTTATTATAAATGCCATAATTCAGAAATTTTTATCAATTTATTTGAATGCATCTAGTTTAATGATATACTGTGCACTTTTGAAAAATTAAAATTCTCAACAGGAAGCCATTTTTAATGACATAGAAAATAACCCTTTAGTTGTAAAGAGTTTCTTCTCTGCCAGGTGAGCAACTATCTCAAAAAATATGCAAAACCAAACCACAGATCATTTCAACAAAATGGCTACCTTCTGTGGAAAAAACCTAAAAACCTCTCACCTTGCACGACTTACAAAATGTATGTAACTCCAAACTCCCTCAGGATAAATAAAAAAACAGTGACCGATCTTTTATTAATATTTCATTAAGTAATTAATAATCTAGAGTGGCAAAAAAGAAGAAGCTTCAGTTTGAGATAATAGAATAATATTACAGTTTATAGGTAGAAAATGTTACGCAAAATGCAGCTTAACTATTATCGAAGCTAGAAATCATTCTGTGTTTAAAGTTGGCATGTTCCAAGACAAATTCGTGGAAAGTAGTTACAAAAATAGAGTCGAACCTCCATATTACGAACCTTCATATAGCGAACTTTTTCCTGGAACTGAGAACATTTCATCATTTTCTTCGTAAAATAACCTCCCAATAGCGAAGTGCATTTTCTATATAACTAACTTTTTCTCTTTTGTTTTTCTCCTTATTTTTAAAGTATTCCTGGACATTTCAAGTTATTCTCTCTTTTAACATACTTTATGGCGATCATAAATCTTGTTGGTAACTCACCGAGAGCAATAGAATTCAGGGCATTTCATCCAAGAAGTGCAACCTTTACCCCCATTGTTCAGTTCACTGAAAACATCTTTGATATCCCCTTTCACAGCATTATCTCGTGTACTTGAACTAGTCTCCATTTATTTGTAATGTTGATCAGTTGTACTGGAAACTTTGTTTCTTGTTGCTCAAAAATGTCCAAACGTAAGTGCTTGAGCATCAAAGAAAAGAATTTAATTCTTCAGGAAGCGGATAAAGGCTTCAAGTTGATCAGTTGTACTGGAAACTTCGTTTCTTGTAGCTCAAAAATGTCAAAACGTAAGTGCTTGAGCATCAAAGAAAAGAAGTTAATTCTTCAGGAATTGAATAAAGGCATCAAGAAACTTTCCTTGCAGTTTTTCTTTATTTCTTTTCTTTTTTGATAGGTAAGATATATAAAATAGTTGTATATTAATTTACAAAAAGGTGTGAATAATTACTTTTTTAATATATACTGATTATGAATTTAAAATTTGTTTTATATTTTGGTTTATCAACAAAATTTAAAGATGAACTCCTTTTTAACGAATTTTCTGTATAAGGAACTTTTTTCGGTACTTCTATTTTGGATGCAACGTTATTCAAAACCTTAATTTCCTTTTCTGACTCTACTCAAGGTTACGTTATTTACTTAAATGTAAAAAGTAGATCCCTTGAACTTTTTTGCATATTTTCATTGACAAAAATACTTCGAGAAATAAGCTGGTTTCCTTGAAAGAAGAAAGATCGATTGTCAAGCTAAAATCTTACAATAAAAAAAATTGTATGAAGCCTCACAAGAGCAAATGTAGTATTCTTAAAAATCTTTACAAAGCCTGTTTAATTTATAGAATAGTATTAAACGGGGATGAAATATAAATTACCGTATTTAAAATAATGCCAATCTTCGTAGATGCTTTCTTTAACTAGTTATACCAATTGTTAAAAGGAAAGAAAACAAAGTTGCTATTATTAACTTATTCAATCACAAGATTTTGTTAGCTGCATAGAATTTACATTTTTTCTCGTAGAAAGCTAAAGTTTTACAAACTCTTTTAATAAAAAAAATTTCAGGTCTATTATGACATAAAGGAACTTATAAATTCAATTCGAAAGATTTGAATCCCTTCCAAATCCAATAAAACTGAAATTTTTTTGAAAGACCCTAAAAAATTAAGAAACCACTAATTTATCAAATTTCCACTTTTAAAAAGTTTTACATTCCATTATAAAGCAACAGAAAGAAATTCATAAAATGTTTTAATCTTAGATTTAAGGTATAAATGTATTCTATTTAGCTTAAAATTTTTTTTTCTTATATAAAAGAAATAATTGCTATACTTTAGACAATTTAAAAAAGTATCTAACTGAAAAAAATTCAGCCAATCATACATAGACACTTAAAATGCTTTTCCGAATAGTCACTATTGTTAAACTTATTTTGAATACATATGAAACTAATTTATGCGTCAGAAAATTGACCACATAACACGACATAATATTTTCAATGTAATATTAAAAGTTTCTAAAATATGAAAAGGTAAGCTTCTGTTAACTTTATAAGTATCAAATTACTCAATTAAATAAGTTTTTACTTTTCATTTACAACAGAGTTTCTCAAACTTTCAATATTAGCGACCCAATATTCAATCATAATTTCCATCACCCCCCCCCCTCCATACAATATATTAAATTCAATAATTCTATACTTTGACCCTAAAACTACGATCTGACTTTAACCTCTTAAGTACAGCCGGCATAAATAAACGTCTTGCTCAGATAGTGTGTTAATTGCTTCGGACGTATATATACGTCTTTCCGAAGTACGATCTTTGGAATGCAATAAAATAACATTGACAGTGTTTGCGAAGGATTTACTTATTTCAGAGGATTTCCTTATTCCTTTTCTACCCCCTCCCCCCAATACACCACATTCGCTCGCCAACGTGTTAAACGGTGGCATTAGGGAGCGAATCGCGTAATTTTTAATCGGCATTTGAGGGATTAATTATAAATCCTAATTATAAAGATAAGTTTTAACTTTTGCATATAATTTTATATTTGTGTGAGAAGCCCTTGGGTCACTGGTAATTATTCAACTTGCTCTAGCTTATTATTGTTAAATTAATTATAAAATACAATGCGCAGTACTAATATACTTATAAGTGTATTACATCAGTGTAAATGTATGTTTTATTTTTATCATGACAGGATGTATTTTGCTTGTTTATTTTAAGTAAATTAAAAAAATAATAATAACTTTTTGTTTTCGATTTTTTAATATGACGCACCTCCCTCGTAGGGTTATCACGACCCCCCCAGGGGGCGTGATAACCCTACGCCCCACAGTTTGAGAATTTTGATTTACAATGCAGCAGGTATGATGTAATAATTTATCTCTGTCAGTAATATACCTACTGTAACAATTGTCAAATTTAAACTTAAATAAGAATATATTCAACTATGATATATTTACTATAAAAATGTATACGTAAGAAGTTTTTATATGTATGATGAGAAAATAAAATTATATACTTAATTCTTATTATATTAGTTTAAAAAGTCATGAGAAAATATTCCCATTTTTCTATGTTCTGTTTTTTTATATTAATTTGTGGTAAGTAAAATTTATTCATTATCTTGTAACTTAATTCTTATCATAAATAATCTTATTTGAATAAAATTATCGGAAAATCTCGGTAATTTTTTTTAGCTTATCATCTGTATTTTATTTTAAATCTTCGGTTTCGCAACCATCTAACGAGAAATTAAACTGAAAGGAGCTACCGGGGAACAAATTGTTTATAAGAACTTAACATTTTATCAAAATTGAAAAATAAAAATATTATTCTTAGTTGTTATTGATCATGTTTCTTTATTTCAGTTTTAGAAAAAAGTAATTTCAAAACAAAAACATATTGTTTTTCTTTTTTGGTAAATAAATATTAAATCTATTATTAATATTTTCGGAATTTTCATAAACAAATCATTAAAATGCATTTTTGTTCCCTAAAACGTTGCACTGTTAAATTAGTAAGTTAAGACACATGTTAAGTAAATCTAATTCGGCGAAAATCAAGTTTGACAAATCGTAAGTTCCACAATACATTTCCATTGTGAAAGACAAATTAGAATGTTTTTGGTCAGATAGGTCGTGTTTGTTTACATCCAGTCGCCTTGAACTCTAAATTTACTTCTAGAATATGATGTTCATTATTTTTCTCCAGTTTTTTCTCAACACTCACCTTGAATCGATTCGTCATTTCTTTTGCCGTTCTCAATAATTTTCTCGAATAAAATTGATTCATTTTGAAATAATGTCATAAATCATGAAGCGTAAATTAAAACAATGGGTTCGAATGGCTTTTTATCAATAATGAATTTGTTTTAATACTTGATTTTTAACAAATTAAGTATAAACAGAAACTTTTCTATTTATCTAATTATGGTTTCTCAGATTTTTAGAACAAATTATTTATTTCTCAGTTAATTGCAATATTTTTTGATCGTAGTATATTCTTTTGTTGAAATAAACTCAAACAAAAAGTACCCAAATCCAATTATTTTGAAACAGACTATTTTTGTTTTGATATTAGACTTTATAATTGTAATGTCTATCATAGTATAAATAATTCTATTATTCGATCGGATGTCTCGCATCTGTGATGATGTCTTCTATGTCTATCATAATTTTTTATGTAGTGATAAAAATTGGTTATTAACACCCTTTTACAAGCTTCACTTGTATGTAACGGAATCTTTGAACTCAATTTTTACCCACTTTAAAAGGTCAGATTAATTGGAAATTTTATTCACTTGTCCAGGACCAATGACAATACAATAATTTAATAATTTTATTCCATTGGCGACTAATTTCAGATCTTATTTCCAGATTTGGTGACTAAAAGATTGAGTTACAACTTAGTTCGATTAATAATAAAAGGGTGTTTCTTATTCTTTTTAAACTATAATTTATTTTTACTGAATATCTTAATCGATGGATAAACAAAATTTATGTAAACATACTTCAAGATATCAGAATTAAAAATCTCCATTTATTTTAATAAACCCACACTTACTATTTTATTTCTTAAACAAAATATATAATAAAATCGAACCATTCAAGATGGCTGTTTTATAATAGTAAAATATCATACAAATCTTGCACAAAAACTCTTCGTTTTTTTCTTTCGTATTTTCAATTAAAATAAATTTTCTTTTCTAGGTGATCATCTTCCATGTAACTTTTTATATCTGTATTGCATATATGCACATTTTTACACAGAAAATGATTTAACAAAATGTCAAACATGGTATAATGATATACGTGATCTTTTCATGGCTCATTACGAGCGATGCTGAAATAATAGTTAATATGCTAATTAACAATAATGCCGAAATTTATTAAATATGTAAGAAATATCAAACAATTTATGGATATATTTTACCTGAACAAACAAACAAATGAAAAACAAACTAATTGGTGCAATTTCTTTTCTGGAATAGATTTCGAAACATTCAGTTGTAACTATTAAAATAATAAGAACTCGGTATTCAGATTTTTACTGTATAATACAGAATAAATTATAATTTTTTTCTGGTTTTTAAGCATATTTTAATAGCAAGAAGCATTTGAAAACGTAAATATATAAAACGATTTGGGTAAAAGTAATATAATCATAATGAAAAGCATTAACATCTCTGAGAACAAAAAAAAATTTAGTGTTAAATAATTGTCTTTTCGTGAATAATTTTTAATAAGCATGGATGGCATTATAACATTTTTTCAATCAAATATTTTTTGTAAAATTGACATATTTTGTGTTTTATGTTACCTTAAAACTATTGCGTAATAGTTTTGAAAACAAATGCAGAAAAAAAATTTCCTTTTAATGCATACTTTTGTAAGGAGAGGGGAAATAACGAATCATAATTAATTATTGTTTGCTCATTCTAACTCATGAAACTCTTGTTGATCTGTGAATTATATTAAATAAAAGCTTTTTTCTTGGAGGATTTATTTTGCTTTCATATGTTCACTACATTCTATTTCTATTTTTTTTTTCGCTTTAACAATGAAAAATTTTCATTCATTAATTTACAGTACCCGATTATAACCAGGTACACGTCTAGTATGAAGATAGAAATCCCCAGAATAGTACGTCTCATATTCATTTGAATGAGATTTTACCAATAGAGGTTATAAATAAATCTTACAGTAGGTCAATATTAAATACTCTCTTTTAATTGAGGAAATCAAATAAAGAGGATGTCAATACGGTAATAAAAAGTTACATTTCTCACTGAAATTTTATGTTAGGATTTACTTTTGTATTCGTTTTGTTTTGCTTAGTATTTTGATCTTCGGCAATGAGCAGGCTGATAATCTTGGCAAGTAAGCCCAAAATTCCTCTCAACTTTCCAATAGTCTTACCCTTACCGATGCAGATGCAATAGCCAGACATAAACTCACTTCCCATCCAATTAAGAAGTACTTTATTCCAGAACTTAATTGCAACCGAGTTATTTCAACTACCATAGTCAGACTATTTACAAGATACTGAAAATTTAAGTAAGGAAAATATCCTCTGATGGCCAAAGAAGTTACAATACTTGTCCTCACTGTCCTGACATTTAACTTTCTGCTGATCATATTTTAATTGTCCTTCCATATTAGCTAAACTCCACAACATAGTTCTAAGCCCCACGGACCTTTCGCCAAAGATTTTCGATGTTGCAAGAATCATTTTGGACGCCTTCGGCACCATTTGATATCTCTGCGCTACTTGGACAAGACAACAACTTTTGTATTTACTTATTTTTTTTAAAAAAATGTGGTTAAATTTTGAAAGTACTGCAAAAAAAAAATCTTTAATTATTTTCAATTTGTAAAACAATATTCATTCGTAATATTACAAAGCTTTAACACTATGAATTATTTGTAAAAAAAAACTGAATATTTATGACTTCGTTTAAAATTTTGAAGCAAATGCGTTTTCTTAAAAGAAAATGCCAAAATATGCTCAAAACTATTAAACAGATTTCCTCATCTTTTCCGCAGAAGTTTCGATAAATTTATATAAAATAAATATAATGAAGTAGTGTTTCAAACAGGGCTTTAATTTATACCAAAACAATTTCGGTGTTAAATTTGCATTTATTCCCTCAAATCAAAATACAAATATTAACATATAAACCTGATCTATTTTTTAATATTACGATCGGTATTCTCTGGTGATTTTTACAGAAGCATCAGAGAATCTGCTTAGCTTAACGTCTCTGATACATTTAACAATTAGAACTGTTAATTCCTTCATGAAAAATAATGGGCAAGAGGAGGCGGTGAGAGGCGTTGTATTTCTTATAATTTTTATTCGTTTTTTGCAAAAGTTACGCAATTTTCATACAATCTCAATACTAATACAATCTTTTTATATTATTGTTTTATTCTTAATCGTAATATATTTTTTACTTCTCTGTGCATCTTTCAGAAACTCTTTAATTTCAATTATTATACTTTTAAAATCTATAAAATTGCAAAAAATATTTAAAAATATAGAAATTGCTGTACGAATTACTTCAACACTATTTCTTTCGCAAGTCTAAACACTTTTTATTACGCTAAAGACGCGTTCCACATTTACTTTAAAATAGGAATTGTTGAGCAGAGTTGAAATAATTTGAGCAGATTTAGAGCTGAGTCTTTGTTGTTGAAAAGTTATCACTTTTCGAGAGATTTGAATCCTTGAAGTAAAGTACAGGGTGCGGCAAAAAAACTCGGACAAATTTCTTGCCTCCTAGAATAATTAACAAATTTCTTTTTAATTGGCATTTTCATGTTTCTTTATCCACCACTTTAATAATAAAATATTTTTAATACATTTCTTAGTTTGTACTTTAATTTATGTGTTTTTGATAATGTCGAGCAAAAGGTCTGCTATTTTAGAGTTGTTTCAGCACAGGAAACGAAAGTGTGAAGTCGTTCATTTGCTTATTGTACCTCGGCAAACAGTGTTTGATGCAATTCGCCGTTTCAAAGAGCTTGGCAATAATGGTCGACGTCCAGGAAGTAGGCGAAAACGCACTATAAACACTTCAATGATTTGTAAGGCCATCGAAAAGCGAGTCCAGAGGAATCCGATGGTTTCCATGAGAAAATCGCTCGTGACATGAGAATATGTGTCATATCGGTGAAACGAATTGCAAAAACGGAGCTTGGACTGAAGCCTTACAAGTTGCGAAAATTTCAACTCCTCAATGAAAGAAACAAACAACTCGTACGGCTCCAAAGGTGCCGAAAACTTTTGAGACGGGCCGCAAGTCAGCGATGGGAGAGATTCCTTTTCACTGATGAGAAGCTCTTTGCGGTTCAACAAGTTCATAACTCCCAAAACGATTAAATCTGGTCTGTGGACGCTCCAAGCATTCGGCAATTGTTGAATATCGCCAATATCCAAAGTCGGTCATGGTCTGGGGTGGAATTTGCGCAAGTGGTAAAACTCCTTTGATTTTTGTGGAAGAGGGCGTTAAAATCAATCAAAAAGTGTACCAGAGGGACATTCTTGAAGCTGTTGTACTTACGTGGGCCCAAAAGCATTTTGGAAATGCAAAGTGGATGTTTCAACAAGACTCCGCAACCAGCTCACAAGGCCAAAAAGACACAAGAGTGATGCAAGACAAATTTTCCAGACATGATATCATGTGAAGAATAGCTACCCTACTCGCCGGATCTCAATCTCATGGATTACAATGTATGGTCCATTTTTTAATTCAGAGACTGCACTAAACCATACAAAACTTTAGACTCTCTAAAGCAATTTTTTCTGCGGGAATGGGATAGATTAAAGGTAAAAGACTTTTGGCTCATTGTTGAAAATTTCTGCAAGCGTTTGCGCCACTGCATTGCTGCAAACGGCAGTCACTTTGAAACCAATTAAATTTATTTATTAGTACGAGTTTACTCTTATTATTTGTTATATTTTGTTAATTTCTCAATTTTTTATAAAGTTGTTTAAAAAATTGTTTGTCCGGGAATTTTCGTCACACCCTGCATAAACTACCCTTAATTCTGAAAAAGGTTATCTGCTGGTAATTAGGCTTTCATTGGGGAAATCAACCAAAAACCACTTCTGCTAAAGTTTAACTTTTAATTCAATTAAGATTTAAAAATACATATTATTGGGTATAAGGAAAAGTTCTGACGTTTTTGCGTTGTCGGTTCTTAGCAAGAATTTGGATACGACTGAATCCGGTTTAAGCAGTTAGATTAGTATAATATTGATGATTTATACGCATTTGCTTGCATTTTGTTATTTTTTTTTACACTTGTAAATTGTCAACGTGAGTGAAGAAAAAGTGCAATTATGACATCGTATTTTGTTTGAGTTCCAAAAAGGGAATAACGCGAAGGAGGCAAAAAGAAACTTGTGTAGCGTCTTTGGAAAAGAAGCAGTAATAGCTCGAACATGCCACAAAGGGCTTATGAAGTTGTGCTTGGATGATTTTTCTTTGAAAAATGATCTCAGATTAGAAAGGCTATCAGATGTCAATGATGAAGTGCTGCGCAGTATGATCACGACAAATCCCACTTTAGCTCCCACAGAAGTAGGCTTCAAGCTTGGAATTCATCAGACTACAGCTTTGGATTAAATTAAAAGGCTTGGTTTCGTGTGCAAACTTTCTGTTTGGGTGCCACAGCAATTAAGCGAAAAACATTTAATGGGCAGAATTTCGATATGTTCATCAAATCTTGATCGTCACAAAAAGGGACCGTTTTTGGACCACTTAGTGACTAGAGATCAAAAGTGGATAGTGTACAAATACGTGGATGGAAAAAATGTATATGTTTACAAAAGAGAGACACCACTACCCACATCCAAAGCTGGCTTGCATCTGAAGAAGGTTATGCTGTACTGTTGGTGAGAGACAGCAAGGGTATAATGCACTAGGAATTGCTGAAAGAAAATGAAACGGCCGTTGCTGTTAGCAACTTGATGTTTTAAACACAGAAATTCAACATAAACATCCATCTTTTGCCAACAGAAAGGGTGTAATTCTTCATCACGACAACGCTAAACTACACGCAAGAAGAAACAACGCTTAAGAAAATTGCAGAGCTGGATTGGGAGAAACTTTACCTCATCCAGCATATACTCTTCATATTGTGGCTTCTGGCTATTATCTGTTCAGGTCGCTGCAAAACTTTCTAGATGGAAATAAGTACATAAATTATGAGAGTTTCCAAATGGAAGTGGAAGAATACTTTGTCTCCAAAACAGAGAACTTCTTTTCCAAGGGTTAGATAAGATGCCAGAACGCTGGCAGACAACTGTAACTAACAAAGAGCATTATATTTTAGATTAAATTTTAAATAAAAAGTGAAAATATTTTTTGTTATTAATTCAGGAATAAATGACAGAACTTTACCTTACACCCAATAGCTAAGAAGAGATTCAAAGTCCCACAGAATATTAAAAGTGAGATTTAACTGCCAAACGTATTATTAAACATACTTAAACCTTTTACTGCCCCCAAGATCTTGCCGTAAATTGTCCACAAAGGGCTGGTTGAAGACTATTCAAGATAATATTTCTGATTGACCATGCCCTACAGCCTAACTACTGGACATGAATGCATGGCTTTACTTGTTTTGTCTTGGTATCCTGCCAAGCCCAATCTGCCCACTTTACAATAATGGTATTACGGTTTGAGACCACCTTAGATGGTGCATTGAAATTCGGGGGGGGGGATCTCAGACTGAGCAATATTGTTTTACGAGACTGCGCATTTTCAATGATTTTTATAATTTTTTTTACCAAGTTTTTTTTGTGCTATATTGTATTTTTTTATATGTCATATACCTGCCATTGGAAATAAAAATAATAATAATAAAAGATTCAAACACACAGGACAAGCTTTATAAATGAAAGAATTAAAAACACATAATTTCTCTATTTTATAATTCGTTACTGGACATTGAAAGCATCTTTCTAGAACTTATTCACGGTTTTTTCGGTCCAAAAAAATTCTTCTGAATGTAAATAAAACTTTTCTTCTGGTGAACTGCTATGTATATTTTTCCTTTAACAGATAATGGAATATTTTCTTTATTAGATAAAGATAACATGCAAGAATCCGGTTATTTTCTAATTATTATAATACAAGCTGAAATATATCGACCTGAAAAAATGAATGAGATCGGAAATTATTGATTCGTTATATTTTGCTATTTGGTTTCCTTGATCGAAAATCATATTCCAAACCATTTTGGGACATTCTTTAGAATTAAGTGAAATAAAGTACGATTTTTGAGACCTTTAATTCAATAAAATTCTTTCACAACTGCTTTAAGCAAGCTCAATTATGAAATAGGAACTTTTTGAAGGACTTCGTGGAAATCAGATTTGTAAAATTCGAAAATTCCTTTTACACTCATGTCCATAAATTAAGGATAATGAAGTTCAGTCAAAGAAAGAGACAGAAGCAAAATAAATTTGACTTATTTGTAAAGTCTATTTATTAAACAAAAGGTAAAGAGCAAAAAAGATTCTATATGTTTGACATAATTAATAAAAATTGCGATTTTTACTCCTTGGAGCAAATTTTAAAAAAAAACCTATTTACAAAAAACAGTATAACATGGTTAGTATGATGGTTAATACGGAGTATGTCTCCCGGACGATGCAATGCAGGCCTTACAACGCCTACGCATGCTGAGTATCAAATTATCAATCTGATCTTGGGGAATATTACACCACTCATCAAACAATGCCCTCCGAAGTTCCGGTAGACAGGTGGGAGGTGGCTGCAATTCGTCGGCCAAGCATATCCCACACATGCTCTATTGGATTCAAGTCCGGTGAGTATGCTGGCCAATCCATACGGGTGATATCCTCCGATTGAAGGCATTCGTCTACAATGTTTGCATGGTGAGGACGGGCGTTGTCATCCATAAACAGAAATTCAGCACCCATGGCACCCCGAAACAAACGTACATGTTGTTCCAGAATGACATAACGATAGATGTGGCCTGTCATCGTTACACTCTGAACATGCAGGTCAGTTCTGGAACCAAGAATAATTCCTCCCCAAACGAGCCATCCTGCACCACCGTAACGGTGTCGTTCAATGGTGTTCTCTTGGTGGTAACGGGTACCTGGCGCTCTCCATATGAAAGTCCGGCGAGAATCAGACTGCAAACTAAACCTGGACTCGTCGGAAAACATCACACAAGACCACTGTTGCGGTGTCCACAATGCATGCTCTCTACTCCAGATTAATCGCAGGCGACAGTGAGTTGCGGTAAGGAAACACATCTGACAGGCTTACGAGCATATAGACCAATGTCCTAAGCGTCTGTACGTCTCCTTGAAACCGTCGTACTGGTAGCTGAAGAGAGCTGACGAGATAGATCTGATGCTGTGCTCCGTCTGTTTCTTTTGGCAGTAACTGCCAAATACCGGTCCTCATTCGGCGTTTTAATCGGGGGCAACCTGTGCTGTAACATCTACTCACATTACCATCATCTTGAAATCTTTGCCAAAGCCTGGAGATGACACTCTGGGCGATTCCAATTTCCTCGGATACTTCTATCTGGGTACGTCCACATTTCAGTCGTCCGGTAATTCTACCACGTAAAAATTCATCCAAATGCTTCCTTTGTGCCATAACTATGCAGTTATTGCCACTGAAAGGCTTTTAAAGCGCTTGTGAACAATTTTACTTCTTTGCCACCATTCCTTATATACCCCTCTCTTACACTCTCGTCATTGTGACGTACTATCCGCGCCATCTGGTGGTTTCCTGTAATTTGCATATTCTTCTTCAAGATGTGCGTGATAATTCTACAGGTGAAATTTTTATTTTAGAGTTCAATTTCTGGGTGATTCTGAATTATCCTTAATTTATGGACATGATTGTAGTTCGTGGAGTTTTTTAACCGAATATAAGTATTCGGTTCAGACTTTTAGTACATTTTCTATTATAAGTCAAAGGAGAACTTCTTTAAAGTGTGTTTAGTACAATTGTGTGTGTGTAAAATATGATTTTTGCGATGAGCTGCTATGATATGATTACTTTTTAACTGTGACTTCTAATAAAACTGATGCATTGTCTGTTCCATCGACCGTAACATTGTTAAGATTATGTCCTTTTTCAGAAAGCACATAGCACCGTTTTTCTACGAAATGCAAATCTTCAAAGTTATTCCGAAACTTTTGAACACAGCTTCTTTTTACTATTAAAATAATTCAAAATAACAGGAAATAATTTTCGGTTGCCGTCCTTTGTTACATCAGAAGCAGCAGGAAAAGGAATACCAACATTTTAATCAGTGATGGCACACTCAACAGACAAAAAGGATACGTCACATTGTAACGGGTTTATCCGCTAACCTTCAACTAATCCTTTTGGGGTAAATTTACTTCCTTTTAACTGTATGTTCTATTGAAAACTTTTTTCCGAAGAAGAAGACTTGATTTATGCAAATGAGTTATGTTTAAGCGTGGACTTTTAGAGAGTCGAAAGCTAGTCGTTGGTAATACATAGTAGCTGGATGTTCAATTATTAATAATTGGGGAATAAGTTATAAGATTGAGCTTAGGAATTACGACCTTAAGTCGTGCAAGTAAGAGATTTACCATGAAGTCTTTACGTAGAAGTCCAGAGTGCTCCAAGAGTAAGTGGAGTAGATCATACTCATATGTTAAGTATCCTTAAACCTTGTGATTGCTCTTCTAATTAGTTGCGTAGTGCCTTTCCTACCTTTAGTTGTTTTAGTTTAAGTGAGTGGGATAGTAAAATCTGAATTTTAAACTGGTTATGGCTGATCTTTACTCAAACCCCAAACCCTAACAACCGCTACAAGGTTGCTATAACACCATTGACAATAGCAGATGTTTTCGTTTTTCCACATGACATATTTTTATAACTCTGAATCATCAATTATTTGCTTTATTACCTTATTGCAGTCCTATGCAAGTGAAGAAACATGTTTTGTGTCATATTAAATTTCACCCAATTTAGCTGTTGTCGCTGTTTCACTTTCTGTCAAATCTTTAATTAAGGAAAACTAATTTATTATTTTGAAACTAAGGACTATTTTTTTTCTCTCTCCATGTGATTTTTTTTTTTTTTTTTTTTTTTTTGCTTTTGCATGTTTAATCAGTTTTTTAACACATTTTATGCTATTGTAATAATTGTTCGACATGGGCTTCACACTTTGATTCTGACTTACTATAGTCAAGATCATTGGAATAAGTCTTCCCCCTCCCAATCTTTATCATATTAACAAATTTTACTTTCAGATGCTTCGTCATTCAGACTTAATTACTTTTAAAAGTTTTAAAAGGCTTATTTGATATTTATTCATATTGATATTTCTGTATCTTAGAAAAAGTGAAAATAGGATTAGAAATTAACAGGAGCCCATTCAAAAATAATCAAGGGGTATCGTGGTACCAACCAACAACCATCACACCATAATCTATTTTGTAAAAAAATTTTGAAAATTTATAACCAAAAATGTCTACTGAGAAAATTTATAACCAAAAATGTCTACTGATTTTTTAATTAATAATTTCAATTAAGAAATTTGCTCCTTAAAAAGAAAATTGTACTTAAAAACTTTCATCAAATCAATTAATTTTCTGTATTCATTAACTATTAATATTTCTGTTCAAGTCTTTGAGAAAAACTTTCAATAAATCCTTGATATTTTTATGTGAGAAAAATTGTTGTTTCTGAGTTTTATTCATTTATAAATAGAAAAATATTTTTCTTTTAATCTTAGGTGCAATTAAACAGTTATATCCCATCGAAAACGTTTTGCTCAAATAAAAATAGAAACCAAACTTAACTGCATATCAATTAATAAATGTATATATTTTTTAATTTAATGGATGAAATATGCTCTCATTTGGCGGCAAAAAATAGGTATCATTTTCATAAAAAAAAAATCTGAATGGGTTTTTTAAAAATTTTGCATTTGAAATTTGTAATTATATTACAAAAATTGTTTTATTTTAAAATATCTATAAAAAAATTAAGCTAACTGACAAAAAAAGTGAAAGGGAATCGTGAAGAAATCTCATACAAAAATATTTAAGAATTCATTACAAATAAATCAGGACTCTTCTTGAGAAAATTGCATTTATTTTTAATCAAAAATAACAATTACATACATCAGATACAACAGGCAAGTTTGTGAAAAGTTCAGTTTTATGTACAAGTGAAAGAAATAAATGCGACATTTCAGTTTGAAAAATTATACAAAACATTATATTAGTAGCCTCATAACTTTAAAATCCCAATTTTTTCTATATTCTATACAGGATTTCCTATAATACTTAATATGTTCTCAGTTTTACTATAAACAAAATTCCTGAATAATAATAAAAGAATGTTCATGATTTTTAGATAGTTGTGAAAAAATAGTCAAGATTAAAAACTTAATAGTCAAAAAAAAAATTTCAGTCGTACAAAGATATAAAAAATTCCTCCCAAAACTTTTTCAGTAGTAAAATTATTTCAAATAAATAACTGAACATAATTATTGTTGAATAATAATTCACAATATCTATGTCTTTTATTAAGTTTGAATTTAATAAAATGTACTTAAACTATTTTGAGATTAGTTCAATTATTTAATAAAAACATTCAATATTTCAACTTAAAATAGAATGGTTATTTACAATCATTTTTATCTATAGTTATGTAATATAAAATTATGGGATACAAATAAAAAAATTCTATGATAAAAGAATACCATATGAGATTCATTACTTCTTTATTATGTACAGATCTACAACGTACACTATGAGTTCTAAGCTTCAAACGTTATTTTCCTGGAAAATTTTTAAGATAATTTTTTAGAAATTTTAAATAAAATTCACATTAATTTTAAAAATATCAATGATTTCCATTTTGTAAATAGCAATTCATTTTATGTATTGTTCATAAATTGATCAGAAATAAATGAATGAATATTGGCTTGATAAAATACTTATCAGTTTCAATATGATTTTAAAAGAATTTTTATATAAAATTTTTAAACTCTGAACATTCGACATGATATAAGCTCTTTTAAATATTATACAAAGCTCCTAAATTTCATGGATTCATGTATATACTTAAATGAACACATTATGAACTACAACAATAAAATAAAAAATATTGTTATGATATTTTTAAAAAATACATTTTCGACAAATGTTATCTGGTTCTAAAATGATATTTTAATAAAAAATGTATTTCTCAATTGTTATTTAATAAATAAAACACTCGTTTTAAAATTTCTTAGAGTTCTACAGCCCGATATTTCAAAATAAAAAATTCACTTGAAGAATTCTTATAATTTTCACATTCAATACGTAAACATTTAACTGACTTAATTTGCTTCGAAATGAAAATACCAAATTTTCGTCAGGCAGTTCAAAGATACCCAAACAGGTCATTATATACATATAATACATAATTACTAAAAAAAATTATAAAAAAATAAGTTAACTTTTCCCCTTGTGGAACACATTAAAAAATACTAAAACGTATAAAAAAAGGCATAAAACAATATTAACATCTGAAGCACTTATAAAGCAATATCTATTCCAACTTTAAAAATTCTCTATTCTCCATACAATATTTTTAAACTTTAAAAATAACAATAACATGTCATTCATACTGTTGTACTTCCTTTTACAAATAAAAAAAAAATATCTTCCCAAAAATGAATCGTCAGAGTTCCTTATAACAGAAGAATGATTCAGTGACATTGCAGGAATGTTTACATGGAACACTTAATAGCCTTGAAGCTCGGGCATGTTGCAATATGCTTTCAAGCACTCTGGGTTCTTGATGTTCGATACTTCAGGTACTTCGTTCGTGGCTACTATCGTCTTCAGGAGTCGTTCCATCTTCTTTCCATTTAAATTGTACTGCAACAAAAATGAAAATTAATATTTGTTGGGAAATAATTTCAAATGGGCTGCATATCGGCACCCCCAAGCCTTTGCAGATATTGCAAGTCTCCAAGTGTGAGAGCTGCTTCAGTGGTGGCACTATCTGTGTGTGTGTTGGCGGCTATCTCCTCCTCCTCTCTCTCCTCTCCTCTCTCCTACCAAACTTTTATTTTAATTCAAGTTCTTATCGGATGCTAAATATGCCTTAATTTGCCGAAAGTACCAGAGCCAAATTGATACTCAAAGAATTTTGTACATAACACATAATCATATGACATGCATAGCTACGATTTTCGCATCCAAAAAACCTACCGACTCTTCGCGGATCGAACCCCCAACCTTAGCCTTACGAGGCAGGTATGCTACCTCTAAACCACAGAGCCGATATTATGAGCGAATTCGATATTCTATTCCATAGGTATCTGGAGTTGAAATCATTTTTCTTTTGTAAATGTTTAATAGAGTATTACAGAGCTTCTCAAATTTTCAGTATTTGTAACCCAATATTCAATCATAATTTTCCTCGCGCCCCCCTTCCATACAAATAACAATGCAGAAATTCAAAAAAAAAATACCTTGACGCAAAAGCTTACAATACGACTTTAAGCTCTTAAGTGTCACCGGCATATATATACGTCTCGTTAAACCCGTGCGTTACATTTCCCGGACGTATATATACGTCTTTCCGAAGTACGGTCTTTTCTGTACACTGCTATCCATAAAATTATTCCGAAGGCTTTGGTATGCAGTAAAAGGACCTTGACAGTGTTTGTAAAAAATTTACTTATTTCAGAGAATTTGCTTTTTTTATTTTTTTCTTCCATCCCCCCCCCAATAAATTACATATGCGCTCCTATGTGGAAAACGAAGGCATTGGGGAACGAATCGCTTAACTTTTAATCGGCAAGGGATTATTTATAAACAGTACAAATTATTATGAAAAGTGTTAATTTTTATATATAATTTCACATACGAAAAGCCCATGGGGTTACTGGTAATTATTAAACTTTTTCTATTAGCTTGGTATTCTTAAATTAATTATAAAATACATTGCACAATACTGATACATTATAAGTATAAATGTAAATTTTAATTTTTGTTATGTCAGAATGCATTTTGTTTGTTTACTTTCAGTAAATTAATAATTTTTTTAAATAAGCTTTTGTTTTCGAATTTTCAATATGCTCGCGCCCCCCTCGTAGAGACATCACGCCCTACAGTTTGAGAAACGCTGGAGTATTCTCACTATTTTTACAAAAACAATTCCTTATATACGGAGTGTATAGAAAAGATTGTCCTCCATGCTATGCTTCTGTATATTCCGTACAGTAGAAGATTTGCAAATATCTCATATATATATATATATATATATATATATATGTATACCATCGATTACTTTCGTCAAATCAAAAGAATGTCCAAATGCTGCGATAATACAGCCAATAGCGGAAATTATTTTCACGCATATTAGAGCACAGTAATAATAAAGATGCCAGCATTTTGTGACATTTTTTAATGGGCAATGTCTTTTCGTTTGGCGAAATTGGTCGGTGGTATAATACGTAATAACCTATTAAAACCAAGTAAATCCTGAGAACAGTCTTACTGATAATGCTTACATTCCTCATTATTTTTAAAAAGTTTAATACTGTTTAAAACCTCTGGAAAGTTGCTAAATATAAAGTGATTAGAAAAAAGCAAGAAATGCCTGAAAAATTGCTAATTTAAATCCCTACATTCAAGGTCTCACGCCTTTCACGCAAGTTTAAATCTCTTAAGAAGCAGTGAATATGCATTACGATAAAGTACTACAAGTAGAATACATAAATATACCAATAAATACCGTATTGTGAAATTATACATTCTATATAATATCTGAGACAGACTAAAGAGAGTTGTTGGTAATTGATATATAAGGAGTGAACAGGTAGTGTAAAAGTTTTTTTTATAATTTGTTTAAAATAATTGTCAATGCATAACAGAGTTAAAATAATAAATATTTACATGCATTTTTATTCGTGAATTGATTTTTAAGTAAAATCATTATTTATTTTGACTGAAAAAAATTACTGAATTTATAAATTAGCGTTCTACCATATAGCCATACTCCTTTAGGGTTAAAATTAAATAAAATTGTACAACTTTTTGAACGCATATTCGATTTCACACACACATAATGATTTAAATTCAACTTACTGGTATATCCTGAACTTCAAGAACTACAGCGGGTACGTGCTCCTCTGTGAGTTGGGTTTCGACCTGTTTTTGAACCTTCTTTGCAAATTCGGCATCAAAATGAAATCCTTTCTTCATCTTCACAAAAAGAACAACTCTCTGTTCACCGTCACTATTGTCCTGTCCAATACAGATGTAATCTTGGAGTTCTTCCATTGTGTGAACTAGAAAATAAATAAATTTTTAAAATTATGATATTCTTTAATGTTTTAAGACTAAGTTATGTAACGATAACAATGAGAATAACTTTTTTATGAAAATGATAAGCAGATGTATATTTTCATAAATACTAAAGTATTCCGATTAAGCAATTAGTGTCGTTCTCAGTACTTTTTCGTCAGCATGACGCCGTTCACCTCCAAGAATAAAAGTATGAAATGGGCTCAAAGGACAAAAGTATGAAAAAATAAGGATTTCAAAAATTATTTTCATAGTAAAGTAATTTTGGTATTTACGTAAGTCGACCAATATATATACCGTATATACCGTCGACCAATTTTTCCAAACGAAAAGACATCGCCAATTCAAAAAAATGTTACCATATTCTGTCATCCTTATTATTACTGCCTTCGAACGTGTGAGAGAATGGTTTCCACTATTGACTGTACATAACAGTATTTGGCGAAGTTTTTTGATTTGACTACGTGACTTTGATGGCATAATACGTAAATACCTTAATTTTACTTTCTCTACCTAAAAAAGTGCTAATTAAGACAAAATATGTTATAAGCAGGGGACATAAAATTACAAATACCTTTCAAAATTATTGATTAGAATTATTATCTTCAGTTTTGAGATTTACACAAGGCCAAATTTCTTAATTAAGGCTATAAGCGATGTCTTAATTAATGAGTGAGTGAAAATTAAAGTCACACTATTTAGCTGCTCGAAAGCTTTTGGTGGATCTAGCAATTTTGAATCATGGTCAAGTGACGAGAATGACACCTGAGCTGGCACCCCTGTCTCCTAATTTCGGCATCACACCAAAGAGAGGACGTTTCAGCTTCGACAGATTTATCGTGCATCGCCCCAACACGGCGGGTCTTCAATAGTACTATGATCAAACTCATAATTCGCCAACTATGATTCCTCTATCTTGGCCACTAAGCTACCACCACCACGATGTCTTAATAAAAAGCAGCGCAATGCTATAGTTCATTGAGCCATTTCTGCTTCGCAAGTGCTCCACAGTATATTTAAGTCACAGTCTAGGAAATTATCACTGTGATTGACAATAAAAAGTTCGTAACCAGCACTCTCTAATTTTTCTGTCGTATATTTGACAACAATCCGAAAGAGTAATATTTCCCTTCGTGATTATTTTCGCATCGTAATTCGGAAGATACTTCCGTAATATACTTCTAAGTCATAAACTTTCAAATACCCATGAAGGTGAAAGAACGCGTCCAATAAACCAATATATATTTTTCTAAGCCATTAACCCTGAAAATTTATTGATAAAAAAGAAGGGGGGAAAAGGGAAATAAACGAAAATTGAAAGATAAAAAGCAAGAGTCTGAAATTTAGAGCGGTTAACGACCTTTTTTGACGCGTTTTGCGTTTATTTTTGATTGGCGCCCCTTCACACCTGAAAGGTATACCTCTTGTTCAATATAAACAGCTACAGCAGTATCTGAAACCTCTGTAACCTTAAATTTAACTGATTACGGAAAATTCAGGTGAATACAAATCGCTCATACTTTTATGCTTATAACGAGACCAATTATAGATTACTCAAATAAAATATTGGCACGGATTGATTAATTGATTACGGAAAATTTAGGTGAACAGAAATCGCTCATATTTTTATGCTTATAATGAGACCAATTATAGAATACTCAAATAAAATATTGGCACAGATCGATTAGACGGAGGCAGTCGATAAACCGCCAAATGTTGTTTCCGGTCATAGATGAAATATTGTTAATTGCAACTATTCTTCTTCATTAAAAATGTTCTTTGGCTAGATTTGCGCCCATTTAACCGAAAAATTCCGAGCTATTTAAGTGCAAAAAGTCATTGTGACACAGATTTCAATATTTGATCAGATCCTCGTTTTAATTTTTTTTTAATCCCTTCAGTTAATAAAACTCTACTATACAGGTGTTCCGAAATTTGTGATTTTGCAATGAATGTTTTTGAAATTGTGTAAAAGATGTTTGTTAAATTGAAAGTTAAACTAAACAATATATTGGTTTAATATTCTGAGTAAAAGCAATATACTCAATTCATGGTATCTGCTTTACTAAAATTAAAAATAAAAGAAGTTTAAAGAAAAAATTTTTGTTTATGATAAATTTGTAAACAATTTACTTACTTGCATAATAAATATCAGCGCAACCAAATCTCTCACCATTTGGGTTAAGAACATCATCACTGAAAGGAGGTTAATAAAAAAAATTACAATCATTCTTAATACCAAACAATAAAAAATGAAGGTTATATCTGTAAGTTTTTAAATAAAATTAAAGTAACTTATGCATAACCTAGTAAGTAAAGGAAATTCTTATAATTTGAAAATTACTAACTGAGCAAAGTGTTAACTCATTGCTACAAGAAATCCTCTAAATTAATGAGCATTACAAAAAAATTCTTTGAAAATTACGATTGTTTAATTTTGTTTTCAACAGAAAGAACAAATATTTTGTGTTTTGAAGTTATTAATAAGCGCACAAGACCTTGATCTAGTTAAGTTCCACCTAACAATGATTTAAGTTCGGAAGATTGTTTTTCTTTTCGTATTCTGAGTTTTAGTAGATTTTGTTTTACATTATTTATTTAAAATAAGTTCTAAGAATATTACTAACCTTCTTCCGATGATGACCATGCCTTTTGTATTAGGATCGATCCAGCATTCGTCATTTTGGCACCAGACACCTGAAATATGGAATCATTAATTAGTAAAAAATAAAGTGTAGCTCTTATATATACCTAGGTAAAAGGTATAAATATAGCATAAACTTTAATTAATTTTTTACACGTTATAGAATAAACTTTATTTTTACTTAAAAATTCGAAGAAAATTTACTGATCAAAAGGAATAATCATTGATTATATCAGCAGAATTATGTACTTAAATAAAATTAGTTAAAAAGTTATTTTTACATATAATGTATATTTTCTGTAATTTTCAACCATGTTCCCATAATAGTGAAAAATTTTACGTGCGGGTGAAAAGGGTTTATTTTTCCTCATCAAACTGAAGTAAAGTAAAACCCCGGATGTCAACGATAATATTTTTACTTCTGGCAATCCTATCTAAAGCTAACGCATTTTTCCTACTCGTTTGTTCTCTTTTGTACTATCTGTGTTATTCTTACTTTCTGTGTCTTTTTTTTTTTTTTTTTTTTTTTTGTGGAAGATTTGCGAGAATAGAAATTTGTATACGGCTAATTTCAAAAATTACAGTTTCAGAAATCCCAAAAAATAAATGTGAATTTTACAAACTGTTCGGAAACTCAAATTCTGATGCCAATTTTGAAGGATTTACGAGATTTGTTCTTTCTTTAAAATAAAAGTTCCATTCAAACCAACCAAAAAGTTAAATGATTAAATTGGCTCACCATGGCTGGAAAATGTTAAAAAATTCTTTTTTTCTTAAACTACGTTTTTTCCAAGATTTGTGAATCCGTATATAAGCCGATCCCTTTACTTTAACTTCAAGTAACGTTCAAAAAAATATCGTTCAAAAGAATATTATAAGCGTTCATATATAAAAATATATATGAATATATCGAAAAATTATACTCGGAAATATACGGTAGTTCATTTTTTTTATAATGCAACAATTTTATCTCTCTCTTTCTCTCTCTTACAGTCACTTAATCGTTAATTTCTCCCAAGAAACGGTCACTTCATCATAATAGTTTTTTATTATCATGCAAATAACACGATAAATTGATAAATTTGCGTTTTTAATTTTCATATCCAATTGCTAAGACATAGTCTTTTTTAAATAAAAAATAAATTTTAATTAAACTATTTTAAATCATTTGAAAAAAATTATTAAATCTTTTATTGCAACTTGTACAGTGCAACCCGTTAATCTAGTGCTTCACAAACTTTCAATATTTGCGACCCAATCTTCAAACATAATTTTCATCCCCCCTCTTCCCACTATTCAATATCAATGTATTGAATTCAATATTACTATGCTTTGACGTTAAAGCTGCAATACAACTTTAACTTCTTAAGTGTCACCGGCGTATATAAACGTCTCATTCAGCCAAAGCGTTAATTGCCTCGGACGTATATATACGTCTTTCCGAAGTTCGGTCTTTTCTATGTACTTCTATCGATAAAATTATTTCGAAGGCTTTGGAATCCAATAAAAGGACTCTGACAGTATTTGCGAGGGATTTACTTATTTCAGAGAACTTGCTTATTTATATATATTCATTTTCTTTCCCTCCCCCCAATATATCACTTTCGCGCTCCTACGTGGAAAATGGAGGCATTGGGGAGCGAATCGCGTAACTTTTAATCGGCAATGAAGGTATTAATTATAAAGCGTACAAATTGTCAAGATAAGTGCTAATTTTTGTATATAATTTTATATGTTTCAAGTCCATGTGGTCACTGGTAATTATTAAACCTGCTATTAATTTAGATTTGTTAAGTTAATCATAAAATACATTGTACAGTACTGACACATTTATAAGTGTATTATCTCAGTGTAAACGTGCATTTTATTTCTTATTATGTCAGAATGTATTTTGTTTGTTTACTTTCAGTAAATTAATATTTTTTTTTTCAAAATAATCTTTTGTTTTCGACTTTAAAATATGCTCGCCCCCCATAGGGGGCACGGCCCACAGTTTGAAAAACGCTGCATTAATCTTTACTCTAATTTTTACCTGGATATTTAGTGAGGTAGAGTTCCTCCAATTTCTTTCCTTTCATATCATTCCATACTGCGATCGGGAAAGATGGATTTGGTGTACAGATCACCAATTCTCCTTTTTGGCCCACAACAGAGTTTCCTTTAAGAGAAAAATTTAACCATTAAACTTCTAAATGAATAGCAATTTCCTAAATTTTATGTATTATTTATATAGAATAATGATAATCTTGATAACATATAATACTCTGATACTGCTTTATTTATTACATATATAATCCTTAGTGTCTCTTGAAGAATGAAAAAATTCTCTCAGCTGCTTTTTCTTCCATTTTACACTTATTAAATAGATAAATATCTTAACACAAATCTTAATGTTAAATAGTTATTGAAAAATAAAGGAAGATTGATTCGCGCGTTTACCTTCTTCATCAAAGCACTTCCAGTCCACTCCTAATGCGGGAGCCTGGATTTCAGCGTTGTAAACGGGAGTGTTGAGATCAAAACCGGAGAAGACTCCAATCACTTCTGTGGCACCTGAAATCAATGAATGGAATCATCAGAAATCTGATCATATTACAAAATTCCCTGTTTAGTTTCTTAAAAAAATACACTGCATTTTTTTATGATTTCTCAGAAGAAAGTTTACAGACTGCAGCATTTACTATTTATTAAGTGTTATCTGATTAATAAAACCATAGTTCATAATTTCTCAATCATATAAAGTAGCAAATGTGGTAGGGAATTATTATACAGGGTGTTGCTTAATCCGACAGACAAATTCAGAGGGGTGACAGTAGGCAGCAAGTGGAGGACAAATCAGCATAGAACATGGGGTCGTAAACCACGTTTAGTCGGAGTAGTTCGCAAAAACAGTTATGAAGGGTGTAATGTCGAGGGGAATAAAAGGAGGAATAAGAGGTAAGAAATACATTATTTATACGTATAGTATGCTCAGAACAATGCATCACAACTCGACGTCAGAAATGCAACGGCAGGTGTTTGTCACAGGAATTGTTCGAATGTACGGCTGCGAAGGTCATAGCATAATCGACACCGATAGACGAAGAATTGTCGGACGCCTTTAAACAAACCCGGTGTGTTGGCGATGTCAGCTTGTGGTGACCTGTAGCCACCCCTTACACTAATACCTTCCTGTCTATCTGAAAACCCGGCTGGATGTGTAGGAGGAACTAATTGATCGAACGACATGATTCCAATTCAAACTGATTTATTGATTCTTATCATATATTATGAATAAACACAACACAATACTAATTAAGATAAATAAACGAAAGTGGAGTGTAGAGGTGAGATATCAATACAAGTGGATAATTATACAGAATTTCAACTGAATCTAGGACAGCTTAAACGCGCACAATTACAACTACTCCTCACAATAATAATCTGATTTTCTTAATCAAAGTCACTAACCTTCATTTTACTGCTGCGGTTCCTTCGTGACGAACTTCAAGCACTCTATTTAGCTGGATGAATTGACGAAGACTCCACGCTCCGTAATAGTGAATTTCAATACTTTAAATCCACTTCTCTTCGCGCACTTCAAAACGTATCAGGCTCGCTTAACTTGTCAACAACTACGTGTCGACTTCTCGATCTCCAATTCACTTGACTTCTCACTTCCTCTTACTTAGCTTTTTTTTTCAACTCGCGAAAACCGAATTTATATAATTTTCCTAATTTATGAAAATCGCGTTTGGCTCTCGATGAAGTTTGGTTGAAATAAATAATTTGAATTAAAGGTAAAAAGAAGAAGTTAGTGAAAAACCGTATAGATCCGTCACAAGATGAAGCGAAGATGATCCGTACCGTGAGATCCTCACCTGTAGCCACTGGCGTTTTGTATACAAACGATTTCAAGAGGCCGCAGAAAATTGAGGTCCGGTGAGCGTGGTGGCAAATTAATAGGTCTACCGCGTCCAATCCACCTCCTGGGCTCCTGGGATATGTAACACGCAGGTAATCGAAAAAGGGGCAGGTACACCATCGTGCGTAAAATACACGTTCTGGTGCACAGTTCCCGCTGCTCCCTGCAGAAATCCCTACAGAAAGGGAAAATTTGCAACGTGCAGGTTTCTTCATCCCTACCACGGCGCTCCAAATCCCTTCATTCGTTTGGCTAACCTCTCGTCTGCCTCATCGTCCTCCCGACGGCTAAGATCGCGATTTTCAGCGACCTGCATTTGTCTGCCGAATTCGGCAACACCCTGTATAACAAACATTGTTGAAAATAAATATTATATTTTATAACGAGATCTCACGTGCATTTCCTTTTACTAACCTCTGGGGCTACTTTATGACGTTTGATATGAAAGTCTCTCCTTGTGAGCAGCGTGATACATATAGATGAGCCTTAATGTTCAAAGAAGAATGTTCAAAGAAGAATGAGAGGTAGAAGAAAAGAGAAGAATTATAGAAAGTGTCGTAGAAATACCATCAAGGTCAAAGTGCGTTGGTTTGAATTGGGTCATTTTATTGAAAGTCTACTCTTTAAAGATCATTAAAAGAAGTATCAGTTAGTTTGAGAGAGAGAGAGAAGTTATAAGAAACTCTATGTATATTTATCTATTTTGAAACTGATTAGTCAAGGATTTTAATAAACTAGTTAAAAATCATGGCGGGGGATCTTTATTGGTTAAATATGTCTCTCACTGCCACCGAAGCGAAATCCTCACAATATTGGTCTTGAAAGATAATAACTTATTCACAGTTACTCATTGTTGTTTTAAAACCAAATAATTTAATATATATAATTGATCCTTTTTATCAAGATCTAAAGATCTTAAAATGTAAGGATCATGCATAGTAAGTTTTGAAAATGCAATGTTTCCGAAACCAAATGATAACTATGTAGAAACATTTGTTTTTGTATAATTATCACGTCGGTATTTGAGGTATTAAAGCTTAAAATATAATTCGTAACGTGGGTCATATTTAGTCATTCAACGCTTTGTAATTCGATTAACATTTGTATGTATTTGTAGATTGTACATATTATTCACCGACATTTTTTTGAAATAGAGGCAGATTTTTCTCTCTCTTAATTCAAAGTATTAACGAAACTTTTTGGAAAATTTAACAGTATTATCTAAGTTTAGAGCTGATTTTTCATCGTTAGGAAACTGGAAATCCGATTATGTAAAAACATGCAATAAAAGTCAGTGAAAGAAACAGAATTCCCATTTTGAAAAAGAAAGATTAAGATTCTTTGAGATATGTAAAATTTCTAACTTTACTTTAAACAGCCATAAAATGAAATTTTAGATGCTTGTTTCAATTCAGAATATTTATACATCTTAACAGATAGGAAATCTGTATTCACTATCATTTTATTCATTATTTGTTTTACAAGTGTTTATTAGGGCTGTGGGTAGCCTAGTGTTTAGAGCATCGGACTTAAAGACTGGAAGGCCTGAGTTCGATGCCACCAAATACCCTCCAAGTACACACGGAGTATGTGCTCGTTAAATTAGTGGGTCCGAAAGTCTTGAGGGTGGTCGCAGTAGAAACCACGGGTAT
This sequence comes from Trichonephila clavata, assembly GCA_019973975.1. NCBI lineage: Eukaryota > Metazoa > Arthropoda > Arachnida > Araneae > Nephilidae > Trichonephila > Trichonephila clavata. Next base: position 64,038 of record BMAO01038984.1, on the reverse strand, counting down.
AGGAAGCAGGAGAATATTTCCCTCCCCTTCAGCTCATGCCTAATTGGGAGATAGGTGGTGTCGCGCCATCTATCGTACAGAAGTCCAACCTGTATCAGACTCTGGCAAATTTCCTTCCTTCCCCTCGGGAAGGACAAAACAACAAACTTTCTGACAGTTTATTTCTGCCTAATGCAAAAATGCACTGTTACAGACAATATGCCTCGCAATTTTGAATCGTGGTCAGATAAGCACCTGTGTTGGTATCAAACTCTCCGTCCATACCAGTCCCAACGAAAGGACTTTAAGCCGCTCTTTTCGTATAAATAAATACATCCTTGAAACTAATAATTCGCGAGCAGTGACACCTTAAGACTTTTGGGGGGCTCGGTCCCTTATACAAAAGTAGACTGTCCTTTTATCAAATTTCATGCATATACATATAAAATTCAACAAAATGAATTTTTAGAAAATTTGTTTTTACATATTAAATTCGTAAAATCACTAGCATGTCTTCAAAATTAACTATTAATAATACTTCACTTTAAATATCCATCAAGTTTAAATTATTCAAACGTTATTGGATCGCGCGATTTCTCAGTTTTTCGAAGTATATACATTATACAGGAATGGAATAATATTTTACGATTAAAATTTTTTATTCGGATTATAATCTCACTGAAGCCAAATCGAGAGTGAGAAGAGGTACCCTCCTGGGCACAGGCCTTTAAACGTCTCTGACAATAAATTAAGAGGTTTATTTTTTCTGCTAAGAATCAAAATTTATTTTTTCTATTTGTAAAATATATTGTATTTGGTTTTTCTTTAAAAGCTATGAAATACATTTAGAACACAATTATTGGCTATATCCTGTCTTATATTACTTAAACTGAGCAATGTTATTTTTTCATTAAAATATTTTATGCACAAAAAAATGTGATAATGTAGTGATGTGACTTTTCTAACACTGATAAAAGACTGACGCCCATTACTTTAGAGCCAGCAAAACTAAAATATTATTCTATAAAATCTAAAAACTTAAAGAATTTTTTTAGAAAGTTAGACGACCTTCATTTGATTTTTTTTTTCATTCAAAGCTAATTTTTTTAACAGCGATTCGATTATAAAATCCTATCCGACACGAATATGATGTAAAACGCATGACTAAGAAACGAATTCCACATACAAAGCTGCAGTATTATCTGTAATTTGTCGTGTCCATCACCTTGCCAGAAATGGGTCACTACACCATGTACACACCCAAACGCCGCCGTGTCAAGGAGCTATTTTAAAATAGGTTGAATTTTCTTTAGAGGTAAAGGTTCATTTCTCACATTTCGAAACAAATAACATCAAAATAGATTTTCTTTTGGCTTTCTGTTTGCACTTTGAACAGGGAAATTATTTGAGACATACATTACTTTTGAAGGTGAGGTGGGTAAAGCGGAAGTGGTCAGGTCGGACACATAAAACTTCGTGGTTGGAGAGGACAGTGCGAAACTCATCGTGGTTAGATCGGACACATTTTTCCCCATCTTAGGACAGATAAAGGGTGCAGATAAATAAGTAAATAAATGCTTTTAAAAATCACAAATATAATTTAAAACAATATTTTAAGTGGCAAAGCTCGTACACATGGGATAATGTTTTTTTTAACTGAAGTTTTTTTGTTTTTGCACTCGATTATCGAATTACAAGGATCAATGCATTTTTGTCAATCCTACGTGTTATAAAGATAGTTCGTTTTAAAAGTGTAAAAGTGGTAAGTGTAAAAAGTTAAACGATCTCAAAGGATTGCTTTTCCAACTATCTTTAATTAATGTCGTTCTAGAGCAGGAGTCGCCAAACTTTCAAGATAGAAGAACCAAGTTATAAGTGAAACAAAATAATTAAGGGGGGTATCAAATAACCATAGTATATGCATATGAGGGCTCAACAGGTGGGGGGGGGACGAAACTCTCAACTCTTACTCAAATTAATATTTTTTTTTAATATTTAAATAGTTTTACATAAAGCAATATTTTTTGTTCCTTCAAAAACTAAGAACTATGGAAGATATTTTTTTTTTTATTTTCGTGACTCAATCCAAGACAACCATTGCAAGAATATCATAAAATAGAAAATAAACTTTCAAGTTTCACAAAAAAATTACCTTATACCTTTCCCATCATACCTTAAGTGCTTTATTCTTATATTTCGTGTTAAAGCAAAGAATTAAAATTGACTTTGGTTGTTTTTACATGCATAAATTATTTAAAGAGTCTTTCTATTAGCACTAAGAAAGTTGGGAAATATGGAATACGTTTTTGTCACTTTAATTGGTGGTTTAATTGATCTCTTGTCCAATCATGAGTGTTACCGAACTCATGTATGGAAAAAAATGAATCACTTTGAGGAGTTTCTTCCATTGCGGTATTTCTACCAATAACTCTAATTTTTCCTAATTTAGAACTAATTCTGATATTTACAATAAGTCACAATCAACCTTGTTAAATGAAAACATTTTAACACAAAAGTAGCTGTCTTAAACCAATTATATTTTTAAATATACAAGCAAATATAGACACCTTTTTTCAATGAATAATTATAAAGGGAAAAAAAGGAAATAATATTAGCAGCCATTTTTTTTTAATAATACATAAAAGCAGAAGTTAGAAAAGTCGCAACTATCTACGCAAAGAGCCACAAGCGTCTCTCAAGCCTTGGTTTGCCAACTCCTATTCTAGAGTTACAGAGGCATTACTAGCGATAAACTTGGTAGTTTTGAACCATGATAAAATGGCTAGATTTATTTAAATTGATATTTGTCTTAACTTTCATATGAAACTATGTGAAGACTTATTCCCTCATGGGATCAAGTTCTATTTAACGTTTAACAACCCTATTGTTGCAAGCGACGTGTCTTGAGTGAGATCTAGGTTCCACCTGACACTTGAGTATCCTTGGTCAAGGAATTTTTAACACGAATTACTTCCGCTTTAAAATTTATTTTTAAAAAAAATTTAATAAACTCATTATTTACAAAAAAAGCTGAGCAAAACTAGAAAACAAATCGAACAAGAACGAATATTCAGGTTCAATGTATACACTCAAAAGACCTTTCAAAGAGCAATCGTTATTTATTTCCAGTTAATCATTATTTTCCAGAACAATTTTTTCAAGCTAAATATCGCATTAATCCTTTACTTCCTAGTAAAAACAAACCTTCACAAATATTACATGTAACTCATACAAACAGTGTTATGATTTATGAATACTAATTAGCTCTGTAACCTTTCATAAGGTGAAATGAAGTTAAAGTTTGTCCGTACAGATTGAGCAGAAACAATCAGAAACGAGTGTGCCGTAGAAAATAGCCTTTGGTTTATCAATGTCAATGGATTGTGATAAACTTTTGCTTTGTGCTGTGAATACTAATATAACGGACGATTATAAATCAGATCTATTTCCATCGGATCCAAAATTAGTCATCCGAAAAAGATAACCTTCGCTTATGCTGGTTAATAAAGAAGTGACATGAATCGGAAGAACGCGTTTGACCAATATTTCGTGGTGTGTGAGTCAATTTTTTTTACCACACAATTTTTTAGTTTGATTTAAAGTTTGTATGAATAAAATTAAAAATAATCTTAACCCTCTGGCCGGAACATCCTTCTTCCAACCAGGGATGATTTGTTTTGATGCCTGTAGATAACGCTGTGGTGGGATTTTGGGGGTGGTTTTTTTGACATCCTCAGTTGGACTCTACCCAGTAAGAGGATCCCAAGGTGGTACTTGGCGATTCACGATAATTCACGATATGTGCGATTTTCTTATCTATTGCCGTCTATCAGACGGATATTCCTAGAGTTTTTTCGTTTTTCGTATTATTATTTTTAATTATTTTTACATGAATATAAATAATTTCTAATAAGTTTTTATAAAAATACTAGTCACAATTCTAGTGATAAAAATATATTAATATAGCGTGCCTCATTACGACTTAAATATTAAAAATTGTATTTTCGATTATGTGTTTCATGTTTTCAATTAAATTGTCGTATGTACATATCTTGAAAAAAAATTGTGCTTGATTTAGCCCAACACATCTTATTTGAACCATACTCAATTTCATGAGCGATAAGGACAAAATGTCCTTAAGGTAATAAAATTGAAAAAAATTGCGTACACGTCTGTCAGACGGATGTTCCTATCAGCGGCCAAAAACTGATGTTCCGGCCAGAGGGTTAAATAAAAAGCATATTTTAAAGGTTGCATCTCTTGTCAGATATGAAATAATTTTTATTTCTGAATTTTTCTATTATTTTTAGAATTGAAATATAACACCAAACTTCCTGTGTCGTAGAAATTTTCGATATTTGTATACCTTATTTAGATTTATGTTTAAAAAATTATATAAGCGAATTGTATGTAGTCATCAATCATTTTGTGAAAAGAAACGCGATGTTTAATATAAATACAAAAAAAAACCCTTTTATTATAATTTATTTAAAAATTAGAGTCTCTCTCTCTCTGAACTGGCACAACATGCCAACTGGAATACTTTGAGCCTCAGCAGATTTAACATGCCTCAGCCCCTATACACAGCGGATCTTCAGTCAGTGGCGTAACGGAGAATATTAGAACCCCCTGCAAAGTGAGATTTGGGGCAACCCAAGCCCAAATACAATACTTTGCGTCAGTCGGACTTTGGGCCCTCTAGAATCCCTGCCCCCCCCCCCAATGTGGGGGTGTACGTTACGCCACTGTCTTCAGTGATACTAGGCTAGAAACTCATGCCCTGCCTACCACGAATCCGTGACCATGACCACTAGGATACCATGACCACAGCAAAGAAGGCGGAGCTTTTATGCTTTTTTTTCTGAAAACTCTATTTTATTTTTATTTATTACATTTAAAACATTTTAAAGGGGCTGTAGGTAGCCTAGTGGTTATAGCATTGGACTCCAGACCGGAAGGTCTGCTTAGGCTAAAATTTTAGCCCTTAGCCGCGATGAATTTCGTGGACCTTGATCTGATGTTTCTGTCGATCAGGTGGCATAAGCAACAACAACAAGAAAACATTTTTAAAAGATAGTTTAAATAATATACTAATATTCTTGAAACTTATCGTTGAATTATTTCATATTTGGTTAATGGAGCTAACTATGTTATATATATCATCAAAAAGCCATACAGGATAATTTTTTTTTGAAGTAAAAAGAAAATTTTATTCACACAAGCTCACACTTCTCTTGTAGGGATTTTAAAAACTTTTTTCTGTTTTCTCTTAGGCATTTATTTACAAAATTTTGCAGCGGATGGCCATCAATTTCACTTCTTTCTGACAAAATTGAACTTTCATCATAATTTCTTTTCTTTTCTGTAAATTTTGTTTGATTTCATTTTACTTCAAATGAGTATTTTCATTCAAAAATATTTTAAGTGTAAAACATATTGTTTACTTAACTCCTTCTCCAACCCCATGGTGGTGTCAAAAATTACTTTCTTTTTCATTAGAAAAAAGAAAGCTACCGCAATTTTCCATTGTTACGGAAGACTGCTTCCGAAATTGATGCATCCTCAAGGTCGTCCGTTGCGCCGTAAAAAGAAACATAACAATACATAAGATCAAAATGGTGTCACCGAAATAGGAAACGGTGTCACTCCGTTCAAGGCTAGTGGATCGGAAGTGATCGGGATTAGTTTGCTTGAAGCTTTGTTTAGAGAAAATCTTTCCTTTTTCCCCTCAAAGATCATTATACGGAATAAACCACGAGATTAATTATTGGAGTCACTGAACCACGAGGATTAGAGCGGTTTCAACCGATTTCAAAGAGTCATACAACATTTAATGAACCGGTTGAAGGTCAAAGTTAAGATCTTGAAAAACCTCTTAACTAATAAAAGTTGTAAGAAGGGATCTCTGCGATGTTAAAGCTACATACAGCTCTAAAGCTAGAATAATATATGTATAGTATAAAAGTTACAAACATAAAGTTTTGCAATGAATAGAAATAAATACCTTAGTATCTATCTACCTCTATAATCTTAAAAATTGATGTTAACGTAATTTAGGAAAACTTTTCAATGTATGCATCTAATGTGTGTCTAATGGTAGTAAAGTGGGTCATTTAAAAGAAATCCAAGTGGAATTTAAAGTTGAAAAGGGGTTTTTGAAGTTAGTAAATTTGTAGGTGGAAGGGGGGAAGGACTCCATATTTTTTTAAAAAGAAAACCACATTAGCTGCACAAATTACAGCTAAAATAACCACTTGGAATCGTTCAAACGATGAATTGTGATGGAGAGCCGCTTGTAGGCTAGAAGCTGGACAGTCACAGGTGGAAGTTGCTTCTTCGCTGCGAGTGTCACATAGGGTGATCTCCAGGTTATGGCAACAGTTTCAGACATCAGATACGATCACTTGGAGTACTGTACAAGATCATCCAATTGTCGACACTTACGGAGGATCGCTATGAGGCTTTAAATGCACGGCATCATAGAGGTATGGCTGCTAGGGAGTTGCCTCAAGACTTTGCTGCTGCCTCTGGAACAATGATATCGAGACAAACCGTACATAGACATCTAGCTGAGAGGAGCCTTTACGCCCGAACACCAATGGTGTGTGTCCCCCTTAAGTTGTTTCACAAGATAGAAAGCCTGTCTTGGAGACATGACTCTTGGACACAATTAGTTTAGCGCAGTGCCTTATTCAGTAACGAATCGCGATTCAGCACACAAAGCGATTCTCAATGAATTTTCATCTAAAGAAAACTTCGAAAGGCTATCATCTGAAAAACATGGGAGAATTCTTTGGTACACTGCTTTGGTGGTACTGGTATTCTTGCATGAGGAAGGATAAAATTGCCACACCCCTCAGTATCTTCTCTGTTGGTATAATGACAGTAGAACGTTATACGTATGATAATTTAGAACTTTACGTGTGACTTTTTCGATGAGTTGTGGGAGACCAATTCGTTTTCCTGGACGATAACATCTGACCATACAGAGGTACACTTGGTGGCGATTATCTGAAAAAAGTGGATATTCGCCGTATTATATAACCAGAGAGGTCCCCAGACCTCAATCCTATACAGAAGGGATGTTTAGTCAAGGAAGCGCCACTGCATGTCGGCAACCCCTCGAAGGATGCTTCAGGCGTTTAAATCGGTTCTTTTGGAGGAAAGAAAAATTACAACCACTATCATTGATCAATGGCTTCATTAACAGTATGAGGTCACGTTGTAACGCTTCTATAGTTGTACAAGGGGGTCATACCTCTAATTAGGCAAGAAAGGCAGAGTTATGATGTGTTCAGATTTAACCAATGTCGCTCTCCTATTTCACATTAGCTTACAATAAACTTTGTGTTTTTTTTTCCGTTACTATTTTCTGTTAAATAGCATAAGGTATAAATATGCAAAAGTCTCCATGCATTAGACTAAATTTCTTTCAAAATATCTCTCTTTATGTTTGCAACCATATTTTTGACTGCAGCGTATATATATAGTTAGATGGACTTAGAAGAGATATGTTCATCTCTTCTATGCTATAACAGTATAGTTATTCACTTATTCGTTTTATATTGAACAAGATTTCTTAACTTATGTTCTTCCACCGACGCCTTTACAGAGGGAATTTTAATTTTGGAACCCAATGCGCGTGTGCGTGCGTAATATATGAAAAAATGCAGTATGATAAAAGGAAATGAAGAATTATATATAAAATAGTAATACATTTATCTCTCCATCTAAAATTTTTTTGAGAAAACAAAATGGATATTTAATGCAAATTTATCAATCAATATCAAAGTTCTTAAAGCTGTCTAAAACTCAATATTAAAGAGCCGAAATAAAAATTCAAACGCTTTTTCAGAGAGAAAAAAAATTCGAATTTTCACATATTTTCAGGACTTTATTTCTCATATGTATATTTTTAAAAAATGCAGTATCTTTAAAATTTAGAACAAATTCATATATAAAAAGTTTTTTTGCAAGTAAAGTTTAAAACCTATTTAGCTTTATAGCATAGGAGTCAATGCGCCGAATATTTTTTAAACCATAAAAAAAAATTAATTATATTTCTCTCCGCAAGATAAAGTGAAGTTACAGAATTTAATATTTATGTCGAGTAGTTCTCAAACTGAAAAATTGTTCCGAATTGAGGTCCTATTCTTTAACCCATTCTGGTATGATTCTTAATAACATTTACATATTTGCATGATTGTTTTTCAAAATAATCTTAATTTGTAGAAATTAAAATGAGTAAAAGAGCTTTTTATTTTTTAAGTTAAAGAAACATTCAAAAATAGATAAAAATAAATTGATTTATGCATGTTATATATTGACTTTAAAGTTGGTTTGTAGAAATCTAATAATCACATAGTAACGTCTTGAAATATATACATATAATTCTTTTAAAGTTTTTGTTTTTAAATTTACATTATAAACTTTGCATTGTTCACTTACCGTAAAGACAATTCAAGAACATGTCTTTCTTTACTTTGCTCAATAAGAAATCAAAATTTTGGAGTTTCACTGGGCTTGCTCCTACTGTCAGCATCTTCAAATGCTCCATCTTGCAGGTGGGACCTGCAAAAAAATTAATAACATGAAATGTTATAAATTTCGTACAAAATAAATTTGAGCCGGAGGACTACTTTGTTAAATTTTATAAAACCTTCTATATCAAAACAAGTAACATATAAAAAAAATTAAGTCAATTCCTACTTAGGTCAACAAAAAAAACTTTATTTTATGTAGTTAATTTTTATTAAAAAATTACAATTAATATACCTATGTATAGAAAAATGACCAAATCACAATATTAAGTGGCAAAATAGAAAGAGATTTTCCTTGCAATTTTCCATTTTCCTTCTATATATGGTGTTGGACTATTTTATTTTTGTTTGATACTATTTATTCATTAATTATATATAAAAATTTAATTATTCCAATAAAATAGTATAGTAAAAAGATATCACATTCTCAGAAATTAGGCCATCCCAGGTGGTAATTTAACCCACGATCTTTGGACTAGAAATCCAACGCACAATCCATTGCGCTACGGGACACAACGAGCGATTTTCCTTTTTATATATAGTGTTGGACTATTATTTTTGTTGTTATTATTTATTCATTAATTAAAAAATTGATGAATAAAAACCTGAAAAAACTGTATTAACATCAAATGCCATCCACTACAAGTTTAAAAAAAATTGATTTGAACTTGAGTGGATGAATAAAAAGTATTTTATTAACGATTAAAAATTTGAACAAGATATATATATATATATATAGTGAAACGTCGTTTATCGGAACGTTTATTATCCGGAGCGTCAAATATCCGAACCAAAGCCCGGATCCGTTTTCGGACTGTGAAATGCTCAACATTTGTTTCCTGTGAGGCCAAAATTGACGGGAAAACTCAAGGTGAGGGATATTTGGGGAATTTTAGCTGTGTGATTTGGTAAACATCTGCGCGGAATATTAGGTCAGTTTGCTTCCAAGTGAGAGGGTGCATACGTGCTCTTTTGTTGAGTTTTGTTGATGTAGAAACCCGGATGACATGCGATGCAGAAGACTGTGGATATCAAATGCTAAATGATGACGGGATTGTAACTTCCGTTCAAGAAGAATCCGACCCTGTCGACGACGAAACGGATGAAGACGAGGACAACAATAACGAAAGTAGCAAATGCTGACGCGTTTCTGCGTTAGAGACAGCTATGGAGTAGTACGAACAACAATCAGAGTGCTGTCCTACTCAACTACTGCTGCTGAAGAGAATCAGGGACCTTGCATTGAAAAAACGAAGGTGTACAATAGTACAGCAAAAAAAATAAGTGATTATTTTCCACAATAAAGGTAAAATTGCGACATTTTGCACCTATTTTGCTTTCTCTTGAAGCATGTTTGCCGCCTGAGATGATTTTCAATATTTGTATAGTGTCCACTATCATATATTGCATGGATCGCATTCGGTTATCCGAACAATCGCGTATCCGAACGGTGACCGGTCCCAAATGATTCGGATGAACGACGTTCTATTGTATATATATATATAGGGAGAGTGTGAACTAATAGTAAGAATTGAATAACTTTAGTTTGCGGGGGGGGGGGGGGTTGCATTTGTTTTATCTAAGATTTTATTAAACATTATTTACTTATTTATTTTTTTGAAAATTATTATTTTCTTTCACCCCCATCCTCAATTTAAAATAACTTATATGTATTTATATGAGAAATTAAACCCTTACTTGCGAAAATTCGACTTACGCAGTTATCACTCAGCCCCACCTATCGCGTAATTTGGGGACATTACTGTATACTTATTTTCATGCATTTCCAAACCCTGAACTTAACAGAATTTCGCATAAAAGAACAGAAAAAGGCAAAGAAGAAAAGTCTGGTATGTATATGCGATTCATTTATTAATAACCAAAAATTAATTTAAAATTAATTTTTTAATAATTTTTAGTGACCAAATTTCTCCTATTCTGTAGAAGCAATAATTAAGAAAAGTCCATGTGTTTATATATGTTTGTTGTCAATTTTGAACGCCTCGAGCAGAAGCCATGGCCATATCCACACGGCTGCGATTACAAGCCAACTGGCAAGCCTCTGATATGATTAGGGGTCTACGAATAACTATCTGTATAATTTGTCTGTGAAGTGCACGAAAGAGCTCGATATGTCAAATATCCACAAGGTCAATTAATAATTAATATGCCTTTGGTAAAAAGCAAGATGCCAAAATCATTTCATGTGTAAAATGCTTTATTGCGTGATTTAAAATTCTTTTTTTCTTTTATGTTCTTATAGGATTTTGTAAGTCAGCATTTTATGTCAAGTTCAAAGCAATAAATGCATTGTTTTCATCTAAAAATAGAACATGCAATGCGTTTTTTGTTCTGTTTTGTTTTAATACCCGAATAGTTTTCGTAAGAAGCTAACTATATACTAAATAAGAAATATAATCTCCAATTTAATAGTTAAGTTCAGGTTCAGAAAACCGGTTAAATTCAGTTAATGCCACCGAATAACCACAATGTTACGGATTACGAACATAGTTGTCTAATTATAAATTAAGCTCTTGAACAGAAAAGGAAGAAAAGTAAGGACAAGTATTTTTTTTACAAAAAGGAAGAACGAAGATTGATGAAATTTTATCTACAATCTGATTAAGAGTAACCACGATGTAAAATAAGGGTTACTAAGATTTTTTTTATAAAATTTGTTTTGAATGGAATTTGTAAAAGAAGTTTGTATTATCATCATTGTAATTAATTTCAATTTCTCTAATTCTTAATATGCACAATACAGAATTGCGTAAGAGCGCCTTACTAAGAAGGATGGTGAAAAAATAAATAAAATTATAATATCCCTTCTGTTGCTGTAACTTAGAGTTTATGAGGTAAAAATTAAGAATTATATTAACTTAAATTGTTTAGCTAATTTTAAAAATTCTTTAATTTGACGAAACCAGACATTTGTACAAAACAGATTAAAAACTAAAATAGATAATTTTCATTCAACTGAAATACAACCAACTCATTTAACTACGTACAATAAAAGTATGCTTCAATTTGTGATAAACGGAGTTTTTTAGGGGTTTGGGGAAAAAAAACTGCAAGTTGAAAAATACTTTATGTCCAAATTCGATGAATTTCATGTAAAATCCAAATCAACTTTAATAGCCATTACCGGTAATTTTATATAACAGGTGAAGAATGTTCATCATCAATCTATCCAACTGGCTATATATATATATCCAACAATATGAACATAAATTAAACAAAAATATGCAAATAATTTGAATTCTAAGCATAAAAAAGTTTAAAAAATAAATATGATCTCCAAGAAGAAGTAGAATTGATAGACCAGAATAAAATGAACCAATCAAAATAGGAGTTATCCTCACAAAGATATAATTAATTTTCTAAGAATGATCATTGTGTAGAGAGAAATGTTTCGTAAGTAAAAGGGGGGGATCTGATTAGGATTATTTGATCGTTTTAGAAGACGATTTGAGGAAATCATTTTTCCTGACATGAAGCATGCAGTGCTCAATCACAAGATCGTAAATATATTGGCAGTATTGGTAAATCTCTCAACAGATATACGAAATACAAACTTTATTTTGTATTCCCATAAACATTTGCAAAATTTTTGTTCCATTTATCAATAATAAAAAACTGCAAGAGTCATTTTAACCATAATAAAATAATCAGCTCAACTTCAGCTCAGCTGAACCGAAAGCCTTAAATGAAATGCAAAATAAATCGAAAATTATCTGTCTAAAAATGTGATGCGTTAAAAATGTTCTAAAAAGAATTCTCGATAAATATCAAAATAATTTCATACTTTTTGCGAATGAACATATTCTATATAGACAGAAAATAATTTCAAAAAAGATTTTTTATTTTATTTTATGTAGCGATGTTAAAAAAACATTAATCCTTTCATTAATTTTTTTTTGAAGAAAAGTCTTACTCATTGCACAATCTGTTTTATACAAGCCTCATATAAGATAGAAATTTTCACTGTGATATTTATATTTTCTAGAATATTTAACAATCATAAGTGGATGCATAACATTTCTTCGAAATATTTAAACAAAAATCAAAATTCTACTAAAAATTTTTAATTGAAAAGAAATTAAGGAGAGACCATCAAAAAGAATTATGTTATGATATTTAGGAATCTTTAACGAATACCAAATATTTATAAAAGCAATAGAGATGTAATGAAAACGAACACACACACACAATGCACACAAATTATTCGCTCTTAGAAAAACGGCCACAGTTTAGTGTCACCATCTAGTGTCTTAAATAAGAACTACAAATTAGGAAATAATCTGTGCTCTCGTGTGTAAAGTGAAATTTACACGCATGAAGTTCTCGCTTGGATTATTATACCTTTATGGAATTAAAGAATTTTATTGTAGAGTTTGAAGTAATTTACTTATTTATTTTAACTTTTATTTGCTTTTTAGAATATGTAACAAATTTTTAACAGGCAAAAAGAAAAAAAAGACTATTGTCTATTTGAGTTGAAATCTGTATTAATCTTTATTACTTCAATATTTTTGTCTATTAAATTAATAACACAATATGGCTTGTTACATACCTGGGACGACATCATTTTTCTCCATTTTATCCACGACACTAGTTGCCAAAAATGTGTAAGACACTTTGTATTTGTCCATAACTTCCCAAAAACCAACTTCAGGGTAGAAAGGGCATCCATTATACAGCAGCACTGTTACGCCAATTGCAAGGTTTGCAACAAACAAATTCCACAAATTCCAACCAACCTAAGGAAGATGTAAATGTGTGCATATTTATAACAATGAAGTCATAAGAAAAAACAGGTAAAAAATTTAATTAGCTCTAAAAAAAGATCAAAGGCTTGTTTTTTGTTTTGTTTTGTTTGTTTAAAAAAACACTAGACTTCCTGAGAAACTTAAATGTTTTGTTAATAATGTAGTAATTAAAATATTGCAATTAAAAAATACCAGAATATTAACATAAAATACTCGTAGAACTGTAGCAGTAATATTAAATATTAGTATTGCTATGTAATGATGAAATAATATAGTAATCACAATATGAATGTAATAATTTTTCTATTTAATGGAAACAAGAAAGGCAACAGACTTACCGGGTAAGGAGTAAGAACAACGTCTCCTTTAACCAGATTGTAGTGAAGATTAAAATCACGGAAAAGAGGAAGAAGAGACTGGAAAAAAAGATTATTTTAACTTTTTTTTCTCTTTTTTAGATTCTTTCTCACATAAAAATAAATTCATATAACAATTATATTTCATGAATTAAAATATTCTAAATTAAAGCAAAATTAAGTTCATTAATAATCGATTTAGGGCAAACTTTTGTGCTGCCATCTGAATGTAGTATTTGCAACTAAACATTAAAATGTTATACTTTTATTTTCCCATTACACTATTTTAAACTTCAAAGTATGTGTAAAATAACTATTTGACTGGTTATTTCCTTTAATACTTTATTTAATTCAAAATCAAAATTTACTTAAATTTGATTATTACTGAGGTATACTTCTAAATGTAATATTACATTTGTTTTTTGTTCTTTCAATTACTCATATTCTTTTTAGTTTTCTACAGAAAATTGATTTAAAATCAGTGTTCTTGATATATTTAATAAATTTAATGTTTATTTGGCATAAAAAATACATCTGAAGGAAATTTAAAAATTATGGATTTTCTGATTGAATATAGTTGGTGAAAATTCACAAAATCAGATAACCTTAATCACTTGTCAATTAATGTACTATTTGAAATTTTCATTCGAGACAGAAATCTTGTAGTCCATGCTGCCATCTGTTGGGAACTAAAAAATTGAACTGCGAAGTAATCATTATTCATAGCTTCAATAATCAAGTGAATCCTCAAAAATTTATAAAAACTTCTGCATAATATTTATGTACAATAAATTATAATTTTTTAATGCAATGGTATCCAGAAAAAATAATAAAAGGAAAGGATCAAGTATATAAAAGGCACGATAGTGGGATTAATACTTTAGTTCTAGTTATCAATTATGTCTGTAGAGGGCAGCACGACATTCAAGTCCTCTGCCAGTTCATTTTTAAAATAAAAGCACACACAAACATGTAACATTTTTTTTGTTTAAATATATTTTTTTTTCAAACTGTTATTTTTGCTTTTCCATTTATATTATCTGTAATATTTTGGAGGGTTTTTAAGTTTCAGAAACAAAAGATTTTTTTCCCCAGTAAAGATTCTTTGTTTTTCTTTTTGTAAGGAATTGTGTATTAAATAATCGATCTATTATTCACAAGAACAGCTCTGTGTATCTGCTAATTTTTACTTTATTTTCAATTGTAAGAAACAAATGGAAAAAAAATTCAAGTCATCGTATTTTTCTAATATATACATATTGCTTCTTTTTCCACATGATTGCCCTTAATTCTTTGTGAGGATTTGTTAAAAGCTGCAGAAATACAGAGAATTAAATTGTTATAATAATTAATAAACACATTCTAATCTTTGAGAATTATTTCACCCTAAAATTAGTCCCAGTTTAATTTATAATAAGATTTAAAACAATTTCTATTCATACTTTCTAATCAATAGAAAACATTAAAAGATGTATTATAAATCATATAAGATTGTGAAATGAATGCAATGAAATAGATAAAAATGCATAATAGAGATAATTGTAATAATTTGATCATTTTCATTGCCATTTGATTCGAGAGGGGTGAAGGAAAATTCGATTAATATGATTATTTGTGGGCGAGGCTCGATTCTAGTACTTGAGAAGGTAGTTTTTAAATTAAGCAAATGCTCTCTTATGCTTCATTTATTTTCTGTATGAGTGAAACATATATAACTATAAAATTAATCAAACGACTTAAATCAAGTCAAATTTTTTCTTTGAGAAAGATAAATGTAAGATTAATGCTTCACTTCGTAATCCGTGACCTTTTATTTATTTATTTTTATTTTTTATCTTTTTTTAAATCTTGCGTGGCAAATGTACATGCGTTTTATAGCGCTTAACGAGTTTTTAAATAAAAACTAGAATGAGGGAAATAACGAACCATGTTTTCCTGCCTTATCTTTTTTTAAATTTATTTTTCTATAATCTTAGTCTTACTAGCTCCCCGAATTTGCTTTAACTTTGTTTTGTATATTATTAAAAATCTTATGATTTACTTAAATCTGTCCTCCTTTAATTGAATTAAGTTCGCAGTAACTCCTTAACCTCGAAGTTAGTTTCAAAGAAAAATTTTTTTAAAATTACATTTAAAATCTTTAAAAAAATTCAGTTTTTATCTCATAATGTTAACACAAACCTCTACTTAAAAAGATTTTTCGTGACAGTTCGTTTGTGAAACACGTGACGTTTGTCTCTTGATATTGGTGGATTACATCATTACGAGTAAATTCTACTTACATTAAACAGAAAAACAAGAAAAAGAAAGATTATGTTTTCTTTATAAGGTATTTCTTCCTATGGTATTCCCACGTACTAGTTCATTCAAATAAAAGAACAAAAAAAAACTTCAACTCAGGGAGATTCATTTTAAATTAAATATGCAGTTAAAGGCTAAATATATGAAGATTCTTATATCAATCTTCAGATTTATATGCCCATATAGTCTAATAAAACAATGAAATCTCATGGATAACTCTTTTTTAACTATTTAAAAAAGTCTGCTCATAACATTTTTACAAGAGGTTTTAAAAACTGTGCGTAAAATAACTATTTTATTCTTGTTAGAAAAATAAATGCAAAAATTAATTAAAAAATAATTACCGTAAAATCCGGCGTATACGCGTACTGCCGTATAACTAAGGTGAAATTTTTAATCTTTAGGTATTTTCGCAGTGTAATGCGCACCCTCTTTTTACAAAGAAATTTAAAATACGCGTTCGCAACGCTCTTATGTTTTGAAGTCATTTATTTGAGGTGTTACTCTAAGCTTTAGAAAAAAGAGCATATTTTTAGAACTACAACACCCTTTAAGTTCATAAGAAATGTCCTTTCTTTTAAAAAACAGTATTTCGTTATAAGTAGATGTCTAATTTTCTTTTATTTTTTTAGCTTTCATTTTTATACTTAGCGCATGATGTGCACCCGTAAATTTTGTTTTTACTTGTGAGTGTGTGTGTTCAAAGTGCGCGTTATACGCCGGATTTTACGCTAACTATACTAAATGAGACTGTTGATGAAGAAAGAGAAATATGAATTTTACATTTGTCTAAGACGTTATCATTTGAACGTTTAAAGAAAGAGAAAAATATAATTTATTTCTACATATTTTTAACACTTATCATTGCTTTGAAATGCTGCTCCATATATTACACACTAATGATAATTTTATTATTTTTTGGAAAGAATTAGTCTCTCTCTTTCTTAACTCTTGAAAATAGGAAAAGGTGGTATTCTAATCATATTACGCATTCAGCCCCTTAAAAAAAATTTTTTAAATGTCTTGGTATGTACTTTTCCAAATTAATGATCCTCTCATAAGGCATTCTCAATTTTTAAAAAAAATTCCAAAGAAAGATGGTACTTAAAAACAAACGATCCAAGAATAAAACCTAACGGAATTATTCAAGTATTTTATTATATGAAAGGAATTAGAAGGGGAACAAAGCATAAAGTAAATTACTATAAGAAAAACTGACACACATTTCAGGCCATTTTTAAGGATTAAATAATAATTTTAAATAATCTCAGTAAAGAAAAATAACAATAACCCCACCAATCAAGAAGTAGACATAACACACAAGCTTCAAAATAAAGAAAAATGAAGCTGAAGATGTATTTTTTTAAATGGGTTTTTATTTGTAAACGTGATTTGTTGCATTCAAGGTTAAGTCACACGGGGGGGGGGGCGACACCATCTAATTTTCAAAAGGTAAATCTTGAAAGTCCAGGAAAAAGCTTATTAAATATAGTTAAAAATGGCATAAGGGAGGTAAAAAAATCCCTATTCACGTAGATTATTCGAATACCTGAAAATAATATTCTCAGAACTGAAATACGGATTTTCTCTCTAGGAATCAAGTAATTTAATGTAGAAATGAGGTTAGAATTATAGGCTATAACTTTTAGGCTCAATAAAATGCCGTTATTTATTTTTAAAGGCTTTTCTTTTTTTAAGTCAAAATGAACTACCGAAACGCAATCGTAATTGCAATTTAAACTTTCAATTTACGATATATTAATGAAATGCAAATAAAGAAATATAATTCCTTCCAGAATAATATTTGCTTTCCATTTTAGTAGAATTTCGGTCGTTAAAATTTTGTGTGTATTTTGATTGAGATAATTGCTTTTTTATATCTAGAATGAGAAAACGTTTCAGACAAAAAAGTCAAGTTATTTGGGGGGCGTATAGAAAATGTCATTCAAAGTATTTTAAAAAATCTACTTTACTTCTTTTAAAACTATAATTAATACTGTAAGTATCTTCTACGTTAGTGGTGGGGGGAGCATTTATTTATGTAAAAAGCAACCGATTTTAAAATATTCTTAGTTATGGTAACCGAGGGGTCACAATGTGTGTTGCAGGTCCGAATCCTGATGACAGTGAAGTCCGAATACTGATGCCAGAAGTAATGTACGTTAAATCTGTCAAGACTCAGGGTCCTCTTGGTGTGTTTGAATGTATTGAAAATGTAGTGAGTTAAGTGTCAAATAATAATCGTCTTAGTCACTTGACCGTTGTCCAAAATTACGAGATCCGTTGCCAATCGCAAACTTTTATAATACAATGATGCTGCCTCAAAGCAAAATGTTATAATCAATCCACTAGTTAAACGATACAGTCATAGTCCAATTACATAAAAATCATTTATTGAAGTCAAACCTCATTAAAAAAAGTTGTAGTAGAAAACAAAAGTTACAGTTTTAGTATAAATGGGCCACAAAATCTAACAAACAAATTTACAAAAATAAAAATTATTATTTAAAAGCATTGAAATTCCGCTTTTAAAATAATAAATTTTTGAATTTATGAGTAATTAATAACAATTAAATAAGATATCAAGCCCAGTAGCGGAGTGTTATCGTTTTCGCACTTCTACGCCACAGGTCCGGGGCTCAAATCCCGGACTGGGCAAGGTTGACTCAGCCTTTCATCACTTCAGGGAGTCGATAACTAATTACCAAGCTTGCATGAGAACCAAACACTGAGAGTTTTGCGCAGACTAACTATCTGACCGGAAGATCTGATCATGCACCTCAGCGCCTAAAGTCACGAAAACTGAGATGGGCACAGTGGGATTTGGCTCTCATGGGCTGTTGTGCCACTGAGTTTAGTTAAGTTTATTTCTAAAATTAAATAAGATATCATTGAGAATCAGCTTTGATTCATTATTGTAAATGGTGCATACCTTGCTTTTAACACTATATGTGAATTTTGAACCTTGAATTTCCTTTTCCTACTTTAAATCAAGCATTTTTTAAATGTAAAGTCAATATTAAATATTATAACATAAAAATTTTAAGTAAAATGTAACAAAAATTTTTAATGACCTTGTGAATTAATAGCAATATTCGTCAGATAAGAAAAAAAATATCTATTTAAACCATACTTATTACTATGAAACTAAACTAAACCTGTGGCGCAACTGCAAGGAAAGGTCAAGGCCTATTGTGCCTATCTCTCAGTTTCCGTGAGCTTAGAAGCTGGGACGATGTTCCGGTCAGGGGGTCATTTTGACGTGAAATCCCCATTGTTTAATTCCCAAGAGCAAGCTTGATACTCATTTTATCGACCCATTGAAGGGATGAAAGGCTGAGTCGACCTTACCTAGTCCGTGGTTTGAACTCCAGACCTATGGCGTGGAACCGCGATTCGCTATCATTCAACCACTGGGCTTATAATTAAAAAAGTGAAATGAAGCAACTCAAAGGCATAAATGACGTATTAGAGAAAAATAAGGGATTAAGGAAAATCTCATCAGTTTTCCCTCTTATTATTCAAAACCTACGATCTTCTTTCTCAATTAAAGCTTTTACTCATTAATATTCCAAGCATGAAAAGAACATTGTCGAAGTCATTCAGTTACATACTTGTAGTATTCTTAGATAAGGAATCATTGCCCCAATTAGGAATCTCAACAATATCATTAACGTAGAAATTAAATAGTGAAAAATAGAGCTGAAGCATACTTAAAAAAGCTCATTTAGCCTAATGGCAATAATAACATAAGCATAAGTGATAAGGAGGAAATGTGTGTCAACTTTTCGATGCTTCTTATCTTTCTCTTACGAATAAAAATTATATTATAAGCATATAAAGCGAAAAGTTATTTCTTTTGCAACGAAAAAAAAAATAAGTTGGTTTGATTATAAACCGTTTAAAACCGCAATATTAAAAAGTTTTTTTATATATTTAACCTAATTTTATTTCTGATTTCTTCTCATCTTTAAGAAATAGCTTCCCTGTTCAGCAACGAGTGACACCCAGATGATTCTTATAATGATCCTTTTGGGCTTTTAAATATTTTTTTCATTGTTTTTCTTCCATTTTACCAGGACAAAAGTAAATCTTCACAGATTAACTGAAATTTAGACATCTCTCAAATGAAAACTTACTCAATACTCTCCAACTTACAATGATTTGAAACTGTGTAAGAACTTAAAGAAATGGTATTATTTAAAGTGATTTCAACATAGATATATTCTTCGATCAAAGGAATTACGTTTTTATCTCTCACGTCTCAATTTTGTGAGAGGATTACTCTTGCATCTGGATATAAAGTTTTCAATACCAGAAAAAATTTCAATGAGTTCTAGTATTCTTCTGTTGTTTAGTGTTTCATTAAATCCCGAAATATTACATTATATTGAAATAAATACAGTAATACCACGACTTACGCTACCCGATTTAAGCGAATTCGGAGGTACGCGATTTCGAAATCGAATCGATTAGCTTTCTTTTTTTCCCTATCATTGAAACTTAGGTGAGCTCAATGCAAAGCCAGATGAAATTGGTAATTTGATTGAAGAAATTATCGATCTTGCCAGGCAAACAAATTTAGAAGTGGATAGTGATGACGTTCAAGAACTGCTGGATTTCCACAATCAGAAGCTGACAATTGATAAGCTCACAGAAGTGCATGAGCAAGACATTGACAAGCTTGAATCTTTAGATCCAGTTCAATCTGAAAATCGAATGATGGTTGGGAATTTGATAGAAGGTCTTAGTTCGATAAAAAATTTAAAAAATGATAGATTCCAACGAACTGCGTTATTTTTTCAACAAAACAAGGAATAAAAAAAGTATTAGGATGCTAGGAAAAAATTTTGCCGGCAGACTACTTGTTGGATTTTATGAAACCTTCTACATCAAAATAACTTTAGTTTCCGATTTTGTCTATTTGTGTTATGTGTAAGATGTTATTAAACTTTTTTTTCTGTAAATTATTATTTTCTTTCATCTCCGGACCCAACTAAAAATAATTTACATGTATTCATACTAAACTAAAACTAAACTCCGTGACGCAACAACCCATGAAAACCAAGGCCTATCGAGCCAATCTCAGTATACGTGACCATTGGGCGCTGAGCAGATGTCCCGTTCCGGTGGTCTGCCTGAAGTGAAACCCTCAGTGTTTAGTTCCCAAGCAAGCTTGGTACTCATTTATCGACCCACTGAATGGATGAAAGACTGAGTCTATCTTGTCCAGCCCGAAGATAGAGCCTGTGGTGTGGAAGCGCGACACACTACCACTCGGCCACTGGGCCTGTATGTATTTATATGCGGAATTATACCCCGACTTGCACGAATTCGACTTACGCGATTATCGCTCAGTCTCACCTATCGCGTAAGCTCGAGGTATTATTGTATTGTAGTTGCAGCTTCTGTCTACTCATCTACACATTCATATAATTAATGTTAAGTTTTAAAAATATTATGATTGTAGATACTTACTGCGCAAGAGTGGATAAGACCTTTGGGTTGTCCTGTGGTACCCGAAGTAAAATTAACACACACTGGATAGTTAGCTGGCAACTGCTCAAAGGTAAGAGTGGGTACACTACCGTCTGGGTTGCGGCCTGTTTTCAAGAAATCCTCCAAGAAACAACTGAAATAGAATATGAATTAGACCTTATTGGGAAAGATTCTAAGAACAAAGTGAAATAGAACTAATTTCGAGATATTTCTTGGGTGTAACATGTCGTCAAAAATGGTAAAATATAATTTAAATATATATATATATACGAGTAAATAACAGTATAAATAAAAATAAGAGAAATCTATCATTTTTAATAAATTAAAATGAGGTGCATCGAAACAATCTCACATCGTTTGAAAACAAAGATTTTAACCTTTAAATAAATTATTTCATGTATTTTACAAGACTAAAATCTTAAGTAATAGAATTAAGTTTCAATAAATTACATATTTAATAACAAAACAAATTTTTTCCTATTGCAGTTGATAAAAAAATCAAGCTCTTTACGATTTTTAAAACAACATTAAACTCCATAACTTATTTTGAAGCAATAACTTTATCAACAGACAAGAAAAGTTTAAATAGATAACGTATTTAATAACAAAACTAATTTTTTTCCTGCTATAGTTGATAAAAGAAAAGCTCCTTACGATTTTTAAAAAAGCAACATTTGACTTCATAACTTGAATTTTCAAGTGGCAACTTTCTCAACAGACAATAAAAACACAGAAACTTTGCTTGGTCTCTGCATTTTTAAAATATTTATTTCAAAGCTTTAATAATACCTTTTAAAAGCACAAAATTTCAAAACCGCTTTCAAAGGTGTCGAGATAAATTAAATGTAGGTGATATTTTAAGGATATGCTAGTGACTAAGTATGCAAAGAGAAAATTTAAGAATAATATCAACAACAAAAAAAGCATAAATTTGCGAAAATCTCAATTTATCTCATTCAACGTAGGCCCCATCAATTTTATTAATACTCATATAATATAACGTTTTCTAACAAAGATGAAAATGTATTGTTGTACAGAAAAATACGTTTAACACGAAACCGCTTAAGACAAAATATCGGTTAACACGAAATAACACCACAGTCCCGACAAACTACGATATATTTCCATGCATTTTTTTTTCTCTTGACGCGAAACGAAAATTATTTAACAGGAAAGGATTTCAATTCTGGGAATGAACAAAATACGGAACACACCAGAGATTTAAGAGGGGTGTGAAACAAGAGAGGTCATTTCACATTTTTTTCAGCATTATTGGACTGTCCTACTGTATCATCCGAAGAATTCGTTGCAGTAGATGATGATAATGTGTATACTGCTCCAATTATGGCAGATAAAAATATTTTGGAGTTTGTTTAAAACTCTAAAAATATCATTGATGCATATTCCGACAACGAAAAGGAAATGAATGATACAGCTCCTATTCCCACGTCATCCAAAACGAGGAACATCAATGAAAAGTATGCGCACATATTCTAATGGTGAAATGAATAACAAAATGGACGACATCGAATAATTTGTTGACAATTGGATGCTAAAAAAAGACCAGATTATTTTCCAAAAACTCAATAAATGCTTTGTTTTTCAAAAACTTGAAAATTTTGTAATAAATTTCAATGTAAATTATTTTGTTTAATTGATTTTTATGATATATATACATATATACATATCCATTAAAATAAAATGTACTCTAATAAACTTAATTTTGTTGAATATATGATTCTTTTTGCAATATCCTTTAAATTTCGAAATTCTTTTAACACGAAAAAATATTTCACACAGTCCCCCTCAGTTTCATGTTATCCGATTTTCAATGTACTTTATTAATCAAATTACTTTAAGCATATAATTTAATCATGCTTAATTTTACGATTTAACAATATTATAAAAGAGTTATACCACCCTGTATAAACTATGAAATTCTGCTGTGTATTTAATTTATATTTTAAAACGAGCAGCTGATACGTTTTTCTTCGTGCAATCAACTCACGTTTTACTTCAAAATTCAATATTTTTTATAATAAACTAAAAAAATATTCTAAAGCAAATGACTCACCATCTGGGATCCAGCTGCTTTATATCCATGGATAATGTGTCTTCCTTGCTGGGGCAAATGATGATCTTTTCTAAACTATCCAAATCTGTAAAAAAAAGATAAATATTGATGATCAAAACTATTGATTGGGCTAGGTTTTGATTGAGAAGCAAAAAATAAACAAATAAATACTGTATTTACTCGAATCTAAGCCAGCAGTTCAATAGCATTAACTCTGGAACTATTTTTCCAGTATTAATGCTACTGAAAATCGAGTGCGGCTTAGAATCGAAGGCAAAAAACTCGTTGGATGGGGAAATTGAGTTTCCACCCCTTTTAAAAGAAAAAATGTAACCATCCATTGTGGCCAAATGCATCGATGACTTGTTAAGTTCCGCAGTTTATCTTCAGTATCCAGTCTATCACGAATTTTGCTATCTTCTCGCGTTTAGGGATTTTGTGTGTTTTGAATACGTTTCTTTCAATCTCCTAAAAAATCACAGATATCGGTAACGACATCAGGTATCACTATGACGCAAATAGGAAAAGCAAGGCAATTTTATATCCAGAAAGAAACTGAAACAGAGCAGTGGCTAGAAAATTTGATACGGATGAAAAAAATATACGTCGATGAGATAAGTAACGTGATATGATTTTCTTGCAAATCTTCAAAAAAGTCTTTCACTGGACCAAAAAAAAATAATTGGATGGCTCAAAAGACGACACTGTGTGGGAAAAGAGTGACCCCGGCACCAGTCATACGACAAACTGATAATAATGAAAGCAATGAATGAATAATGATAATGAATAAAGTAAATGAATAATGATAATGAATGAAGTAAATGAATAATGATAATAATGAAAGGATAAACTGATTTTATCTCCTATGTGGGCCCAGTTTTTGAGGTGTTGAATTGAACTACGGCTGTCAGATATATTTCAGTCCACTCAGAGGTCTTCATAGTTACTTTCGCTCATGATTTTCTCTAGTCCCATGTCAATTGCATTTGTTTTCGGAATTTTATACACACAAGCACAATGTCTCTATTCCTTGGGTTTTAATAATTATTAATAATAATATATCTCTCTCTCGGCTTTAATTTAAAAAAATATTACTACTGTTGGAAAGTTTCTATGTGTGTGTGTGAGCAGAGTTATGAATTATTACTCTCTAAACATATGATTTAAGATGTTTTTAATTAATTTATTTTAAAAATTTAACAAAATCCCTGAAGGTATCTTATTACTAAATATATTTTTAAATAAATTTTCATATTTTTTAGACTTTTGCATTTAAATAGTATAGCCTATTTAATTTGAATATTTCATTAACGTCACTTTTTAAAAGCTGCACGGAGCTACTGATAACGGACCATAATTTTGAATTGCAGTCTACTAATACTACCAAAAATGGTAAAAAAACCACTTCATACAAACAGATACAAAAGATTTAGCGATAAAGAAAAAGGTATACACTGATAGGGAAGTCATGTTTATGCAAGTTTAAGAATGAAAACGTTTCTTCCCGGAAATTACTTTTGAGATTTGAATAATTTCTTGTCCCTCCTCTCCACACACACACACACACACATTTCAAGTTCATAATCCGTAAAGTAACCAGAATCAGATAATAGTTTACAACTTTCAGCAATGGAATTAGGACAAAAGAAGAAAGATAAAAAATAATTGAACGTCTGGATTATGGTGTGTTATTTCTAACTTGACAATTCGAATTAGTCCGTCTGATACAATATCTGTGACATTGATTGATTATACGTATTTAACAATTTACTACATTTGTAATTCAATTATATATATTATTTAGGGAAAAGTCAACTTTAAAAGAATGGGTACAAGGTACACATAACATTAAAATTAAGATAACAGTATGAATATCACCGTTTTAATACGTTAATGAAATGAATTATAAAAACTATGCGGCTTCACTTTGAAAAACACATTTATTCTTATTAAGATTCCTTAAAACGATTTTCAACGTTAACCTAATTTTTAAGCATCTGTTAGATATTATGACGTTTGTGAAAAATAATGGTAGCGTGATATTTATTAATTTAAATATTTGGTTTATTTAACAGCTATTAATTACAATATATACATTGAAGTTATTAAAAAGATTAGTTTGTTCATTAGAGTTCAAATTCTATCCTTTGTGAGGGAGGAGATTAAATCTGTTCTGTTCGAAGTTTTCCAACGGACTACCACTGCCCCTTCTCTAGGCTATCCGGATGGAGGGGTGGTCGCTCAATATCGTCGAGTTATATCTGGTTCGTGAGTGGATGAAGTTTCTCACGGTGTCAAAGGCTGCCGGGGTGGTGACAGAACCCCGCAATATTTAGGGATGCACGGTGCATAGGAACACCGTTATCCTATCCACAAAAAGAAGCAGAGTTTCCACTTTGTGGGGGGGGGACGTTAGAATATAAAAATAAGTATTTGGAAAGGGATTTAATATTTTGAATCGAGGTCAAATGACGAAGGCTATACCTGTTATGGTTCTCCACCTTCTTAAGTTTAACTTCTTAAGTTGGCTATTATCGATTACAGCAAGATAGAATAAGTGAGTGAATGCTTATTAACATCGCATTATAAAGCAACACGAGGGCTATGGTGACGGACCTCGTAATTTAGACCACGGTCAAGTGACGAAGAAGACACCTGACGGGAAGAGACTCGACATATTTAATGTGCATCAGCTTATCCACGACGGGTCTCCGTGGCACTGGGGCTCGAATTTTCGACACTACGGTCATGAGTCCGTGATCATAACTTCTAGGCTACCGCGGCCACTACAGCAAGATAGAAATAATACAAAGTACAAAAATATGATAACATTTTAAATAAATTGATAATTTTAGGCATTAAACAACCCTTCAAAATTACATTAACAATTTTTATTATTCCACACTATTATCCTACATTCTTGGAAAATAGGGAAGCCCTGAATTATGCCATTGCTGTCTGGAACACTTGCCATACAATATAAGTTTTAAAACAGGTTTTTATTATTCTACATTTTTGGGATGTAGAGGAACACTGGATTATGTCATTGTTACTCGGAACACTAACAATACGACATAAGCTTTAAAGCAAGCAAATATATATTCGGACTTCTTTAAGGGGGAGGGAGTATATCAGGCGCATTGCTATCGCCGTATCAATGATACGGAGCCCCCCAAGCTACTGGGGACCCAATTTGTGTAACTACAATCCCACTAACAGAGCTCAATATCTAAAAAAAAGGAATTTTGATACAGTGCCCCTTCAGAGCTTTCTACGCCAGTGCAGTATATGTTAAAAACATGTACATGAAATGGCCAAGACGTAACCAATATGTTAAAAATCGAAAATCTTTTGGTCTATGAAGGGGGGGGGACTGACCCTCCAAACTCACCCTTGTGTTCTCTACTAAAGGTAGGTGGTGTGTTTTTGTTTTTTTTTTTTTTTTTTTTTTTTTTTTTGTGTGTGTGTGTGTGTGTGTGTGTGTGTGTGTGTGATCAACTTTTTTTATAATTAAGGGCGCAATGAAAGAAACGATTTTGTTCACAAAACAACTCCACTGTTGATGAGAAGGACAAAACGAATTTTTTCCCAAGATCATTGTGCGCGATTTCCCTAATTCTGAGTCAAGGTATCTCATAAAAGGATAAAATACAAATATTAATTAATGTAAGCATATTTATTTAAAAATTCGCTTAAAAGATATATTAAAATGCATTAAGATATTCATCCCAACGTATACAGATATCAGAATTGAAATAGCATAATGAATCAATCCAAACTCATCCATTCTGCAGTTGCATTATTTGCTTTACTATTAAGCATCGATGCAAATCTTGCCTTTCAAAGGTACAAGGCAAATGAGGACATAACATGTAAAATAATAATATCCAGTAGGATTTTTTTTTTTTGCCACAAGATGATCTTTAAAACTCAGTTGAAAAGTCATAATCTATCAAACATAAGGCAAATTCTCTACGAACATGCTTTAGTATGGTTCTAAACAAGAGCGTAGCTATCATCGTATCAGCCATATCAATGATACGGGACCCCCAAGCTACAGGGGCCCCAATATGGGAAAGCAAAAATCACAATA
Source organism: Trichonephila clavata (assembly GCA_019973975.1). Classification (NCBI taxonomy): domain Eukaryota; kingdom Metazoa; phylum Arthropoda; class Arachnida; order Araneae; family Nephilidae; genus Trichonephila; species Trichonephila clavata. Next base: position 36,427 of record BMAO01038984.1, on the reverse strand, counting down.
TGTTATCAATGGCTCCATTAACAAAGTTCCATTTTCAGAAAAGGGCCCCCAAAGGATTTTGATACAGGACTCATTCAGGACAAGCTACGCCAGTGGTTCTAATAATGATCATTTGAAAATGTTATAAAAATATTGCAAGACTCATCTCCTTAAATTTGTATACCTTTCTAAATACTATACAAATTTATAGTTGAATTGAATATACAAAGTTTTGTATTGCAGCGAAGTAATAGCTTATTTTTATACATAGCGCTGTAGTGTATTCTTCTCTCCCCTCTCAACTTAAACAAGTTATGGGGTTCCAATAATTCAATCTGTTTTTATTAATGTAAGTTTTGACACAAAACACTCTTTCTCCGCATCCTGGTTAGGGTTCGGGTCGATTAAGGTCCTCAACGTGCTTACAAGAAGCTAAAGAACATGTTATTGAACATATAAACATCCGTAACTAAATTACCTCTTTTGAGTCTACATACCACGCAGATGATTACTATCTTTAAGTGTTTATGATCATAAAAGGGGGGGGGATAGCAAAAATTTCAAAATAATTGATTTTGTGCGTGTTTGGTTTTTTTTTTTTTTATTTATCTGTAAAATCTCTTTGCCCAAACATTGTAAACATTTTTTTAAAATTATTCGTATAATCAAAGTAACGAATGCTCGAATATACGCGTATAAGTTTATTTATTAATATAAAAACAATTGTAACGTTTGCAGCATTAAAGGAACAATATAAATAGTTAGTGGTGAACGCCGATAGTATTTGATCAGTATATTAAACCAAACAAAATTGATTTTGCTTATACATTGATTGACTTTTATTATCCTATCCGAAATGGATTTTGATTATATATTGATTGATTTTGATAATCCTGCCAGCAATTGGTTTTGATTATCATATCCGGTATGGATTTTGATTATCCTCTCCAAAATTGATTTTGATTGTCCTATTTTTTTCCGAACCAAAAGTTCTTCGTTGTTCTAATCATTATTCAAACTAATGTTGAGCAAAATTAAAAGCTTTAAATTTAATTTTTAATATCACTTAAATACTATAGACTATATTAATTTTATGATAATATATAAGTGAATAGCAGAGCTACGAATTAGCTCTAAGAAAGAAAATTCTGTAATTTACATACTTTCAGTTTTAATGGTATTTAATTCTTAAATTCCATACTAATTAAGAACAATTACATCGCTGAAAATGTTAAGTATTTTGTGAATACAGTAATTTAATTTCATTCAAAAACGTAAATATTCTGTACGCTACTTTTTAACATCTTAGAATAATTTTACTTCCTTTATAATAACAGGAAAAAGTTCTAAGCATTTTTTAATTATAAGTAAGAATTCTTTGATTGTAGTTAAGCAATATCTATCCCCTGGGCATTTGTGCAAGCATCGCATTAAGCTCTTGATAGTTATCGGATTTTGTATTGCGTAAAACACCTTTAAACAATTGACACAAAACCTTCCAAGAACGGAATTCCACAGAACTTTTATTTTTCAATTTAGTGTTCAATTGTCCTTCCTTTTTTCAGTTTTTTTCTTCATTTGTATAAAAATTGAGTTTTGAATGTTTAAATCTATCCCTGATTTTGTTTTACGGCCTTCGTGTGGACAATAAATTCATAAATAATATGATAAAACTTTCTTCCAGTGGTAAAAACCATGTCATTTTATAATTCATTCATGTTATCTGATAATTTAAATCCAAGTATTGTAAATAATACAATATACTATATGAATATTTTAAAAAATGAACTTTAATTTTTAAAAATGGTTTTCTCTTAGCTGAAAAGTATTGAATGATCCTAAGGTAATGCAAGCATTTGACTCATCAACTTTCAAAATTATTTCTATTTTATGTTTAAAAAAACAGCCCATTAAAGCACATTTTGCTTGAAATTATGAAGGTATACATGTTGACTATTTGTCGTGAGGGGATATATATTTACAACCCTCATTTAAAAAAAGTGCTAAGCCATTGTTACTAACGTTACAGAAATATGTCGTTTATTGCTATTGATACTCAAGAGGTGTAAGGTCAAAGAATAGGATCCAGGTTTGGAATATTTGTTCAGATAAAAAAAAAATCCTCTAGCAACTATATTATATTCTATCTTCAAAATCCTATAGAGAGCACAGTATATTTTATCACACTATTCATTTTTATTTGAGTCAACTCATTTTATATCATCCTTTTATAAGCTTCACTTGTATGTAACGGAATCTTTGAACTCAATTTTTACCCATTTTAAAAGGTCAGATTAATTCGAAATTTCGATCGCTGGTCCAGGACCGATGACAAAACAATAATTTAATAATTATGTACCATTGTCCTGATCAGGATCATCAGGATTAATGATTTCTCATTTTCAGATCCCATCCCACATCCGGTGACTAATTCCAGATCCCATTTCCAGATTTGGTGACCAAACGATTAAGTTACAACTTAGTTCGATTAACTATAAAAGAGTGCTTTTAAGTTTTTTTTAAACTGTAATTTTTATTTCTAGTACAAAATGTATTTTACATTTTTTCCCCTTACGGTAATACTAACTGAGCTCTCCCGTTACATGCTACAAGAAAAAATTAATTATTTATGAATATTTTTTTTAATTTAAAAAAAACTATACTATAAATAAATGAATGAATTACAATGTTTGAAATTTCAATGAAAATTGAAACATTTTTCTGTCCGAAAATGTGATTCGTGTTTAGTTCATGCCCTCGTACATTTCGCTATGACAACCTTAAACATGCTATTCACATTTGGAACAAATAAATGTATGCAATAAATCAATTTCTTTTCCTCTTTTTTTTTTCGCTTTCTACTCAATCAAAATACTTCGAAACATAGAAGACAAAATACGAATAAACGCAATGACATCAAAAAAAGAAAACCCTATTGAACTTTCTTGTGAAACACGAAAGTTAAACAAACATACGTCAAGAAAGCAAAAGTATTCCACTTGTTTTGTTGAAAAACTCTCACCATTTCCCACCACCTTTTCAAACACCCCACACGCTCTGAGGTCGGTCACGGAAAAAAATGAAAAATACTTCCGCATTAACCTTTTGAAAAGGAAAGATGCGAAGAAACAGGTCGAAAGATTCCCGCCGGGTACTACAGATCTAAAAAAAAGAATATAGTAATGCTTTCACGTGCCATAACAAAATAACAACACCACGCATAAACTGTCCGTGACGTCTCAAATTGTTCTGAATCGCAAAATGCTCACGTCTATTACCTCTTAACATGGGAATGGCTAGTGGAATCTTTTTAAATCACAGGTGTAAATTAAGAACATCCATAAATGCGATTCCTCTCATCAAAAACTGAATCTCTTTGTGTATCTTAACTGCATTACGAAGCCTTTTTCCCAAAATGGGAAAAGTGGACAGAAATAATACAGAATAAGCTGATCTCTCTCTCTTAAAACCTTAAAAATGTATTGAAAAGTGTTCGAAGAATGGAAAATAAAAGAAAGCAGATGGCTTTCTGGTTCATATGCGAGGAAGTTCAGATTTATTTTTGAATCTCGGATTATGTGTTCCCGTTTGTTACAACTTAGCATTGAAATGGTTTAGTTGCTCTGTTTACGTCTCGAATTTAGAATATATCTAGTTTATAGATTTTTATCACATTTGAGATATGCGTTCCTTGCTAAGTTTGTTGTTGTTGTTGCTTTTGAAAACTCTGACTGAAATTCAGAGGCTGAAAGGCATAGATATGCAAATCTCAAAACATTCATACATTGTACATTAGAAATGGAATGATTTATATTTTTTTTTCTAAATATATAGGTACAGTTAATCCGCAATATATAAAGTTCTATGTTTAACGAAGTAAATATAGAAGCCTTATGTAATCACTTACAAAATAGTGTTAATGATGATTTTTAGATTGGATTTAAAGCAAAGAGAACAGACAAGTTTTTGAGAACTACGATTAAAGGAATGTAGAACAAATTTCCTTTAGTAATCACTTATGCGAAATTCATTTTGAGGTTTAAAGTAAAAAGAATTTTAACATTTAATATACCGTAATTGATCATTATTTCGGATATTATCAATTCATCCCCGTGAAACTAGGCTCACAAATTTTGTTATTTTGTTGTGAAAAATTTTACTTTGCATAAGTCTAGCAAGACTTAGGCCCTAAAGAACACAAATGAGGCTTTATTTTGAGAAATTAAATTAAAAACACACACAAAATCTAGATAAGTTAATTTCCCCATATAATATTAATGATCTTAGAAATGATGTTACGAATTATAACCTTGCAATGAGTGAGTACTTTTTCTCAACTTCATTAGCAAGTTACACATTTAGTAAACATTTTAAAAACCTTTTTTTTTAATAATTTTTTTTTTTCAAATGACTTTATTTTGCTTTATTGGTGCATAGTTTTTCAATGTTTTTTAGTTTGATTTTGAAAATTCTTTTTTCCTAATTAAACTTTTTTCCCAATATGAATATTTATGTTTCAAATAGCAGTTTAATAAAATGTTTTCGGTGTGACCATTTCATAATCATGTTCTTAAAATTCCCTGTAATCGTATTTTGATTAATTTTCTATTTGCATAAAAAATAAATTTTTTTCTCTAAAATGTATAGGCAACCAAGATAATTTTTTTTTCCAAAAAAGTAAAACAGTTTGAAAAGAGAAGCTTTTTTTTTCAATTTGCAACAAATATGTTAAGGAGTAAAAAAAAATGTAATTTAAATTCTCATTGCTCAAAAGTTGAATTTAATTAAAGACTTTATAATTATGTTTAAATATCTTCATCACATATAAATCAGTTTCGTTCTGGGGGAGGGGACTTAGTTTTTAATACATTTTTAATCATATTATAAATATGTTTTGGAATTTTCGAGGCAAATAGTTCCTTTTTCATCAGAGAATCCAGAATGAGCAAAAATAAATATAAAAAATGGGAAACGTAAACATTTATAGTTAAAATATAAATTACTTTTTTGTTATAAAGATATTACTTTCTTGCGCCTAAGTTTTATTTCCTCGTTAAGTTATTCAAAATGGGAACCTCACACACAGATCGATTTTATCTACACATAAAATCCTCCTCCTCGACTTATGAACAAACTCATTTCTAACTACTAAGTTTTGAATCGGGTTTATAATTTAAATCGGGTTTATAATTTTTTCATGCAAACGAGCTTTTAAAATTATACTAAACACTACCTATGTATATATAATTATTAAACATAATCTGAAAAATACACTATTATTTGAACATACTCTAACGCATTGCATTAGTTCGAGGAACTTTTTGATTCCACCTAAAACATAATTGTTCTTTATTTACTTTTTTTATAAATTTATTTTTGTATTAGTAAGAGAAAATGGTAGAAAGTGGCAGAGGTTCTAAGTCAAAAAGAAAAATTCGTTTTTTCTCGAAAAAATTTATATTTTAGCTAAATTATGCAAAATTGTATGTGATCAGTTTAACCTATACTTAAATATGTATCTGTATATGTATATGAAACGTAATATATGTAAATTAAACGATTGTTATACAAATTTACACATTTACACTTTTTCAAAGATGCAAATCTAAACATCTTTATTGGCAACGCATAATAGGATCTTATATTCACGATACACGCATTAAGAAAACATCTTCTTTCACAACACCTCGTAAAATAACAGTGGATTAAAATTTTAAATAATCCTCTCGTTAAACAGGTCAGCTAGCTGCGTACTAAGGCGTTTAGTGTGTATGCCAACATACAACACGAGTTACATCATAATACGCAACAGGCACAATAAGGTATAATATAAGGTATATATATAATAAGGTATACTAAGGTACAATATTCATTTAAAACAAATAACAAAATAATTTTAAAATTCTTAAATCGCTTGGCAGAGCTGGTAATACTCGTAACCAGTTAAAAACCAGAACCCGATAAGAGAATTTTTAAATCTGTTAAATATTATACAACTCGGTGAACCAATCGTTATCTTCTTTAAAATCATACGATACAATCAAAGTACATGCTCTATTTAAATTCTGTATTACAAATCTTTTCTAAATAGAAATCGATCACAAAAAAATACTTCTAACAGAATTTCGATTTGTATCAGTAGCAGAAATGATCAAATAATTAAAAAAAAAGATAAATTTCATAACCCTTTTCCCACCAAATTGAGCACACTGTCCTTCAAACGGCTTAGTGGTAGTTTGTTTTTTAATTTTATTCCAACCCCACCATAACAAAGAATTTGCTGAATTCGACTTATTCGAACGACAAGGCTGTTTGTCGTCCGAAAAGTATTGTTCACCTCATTGTTATGGAGTGCCTATATGATTCTAAGGAACAATGCCCATTGGGCAACTCATTTGCTTTCGTCTCCGCGGACTCAAGGAAATAAGCAATTAGTAAATAGAATTAATCCTCTCCAGGTGCTAAAGAATACAAACAATTATCCGCTCGATTGGAATGTGCGTTATGCATGGTTGCGAACCGTTACACTTTTTTTTAGAATGCAATTTGATTCAAAACCAGTTTGGGGTTATGGTGCAAAACAATTATGGGGATTCTCAAACAAAACTTTCTCAGAAACTAAATAATCGTGCATTTCGTTCCGAAACAAAGTTCTTTAAAAACTGTAGGTTAATTCACATATTATTCGATTTGTAATTTGTTGTTCTTTTCTAAAGATTTTTTGTCGGTTTTTAAATTAAAATATGAAGTGAGAAACATATTGACTTAATTGAGATTGTGCAAAAATAGTTGTGTAAGTTTATGAGAAGGAAATAAATTTTGTTCTATTTGGGATAATACTAGAGTTAAAATTTACTCTCTCTCTCTCTCTCTGGTTTTTTTATAATATTTTAAGTAACACAAGAAAAAAAAATCGTTGGAAGCCTGTAACATAATTGGACAACTGTTTAGATACAGAGCTAACACCTGCTCATATTTTTGACTATCCAGCTGTTCTTGCTGCTCTACAAGAAATAGGGGTACTTTTCTTGTCAACAAACTTCTATGTGGACAATATTGCACAGATTGCCAGAAGTCATCTGAGCCCATGGTACGGTTTGACCTTGTCCCGTCATGGATACGACATCATCATCAACGTGATTGGATGTTTAAGTTTTTGACTGGTTATTCTAGCCCAGAATTATTTATTTAAAATTCTGAAGACCATGCAATAATAAACAGCATCGAAAACTGTACGACTTCTATCTTAATTAACTTGAAATTTTAATTTTTAAATTATTAAAAGAAACATTTCGTCCCAAAAGAATAGTGTAATAAATAAAACAACTAAGTGCTTGTTTAAAAATTGAGTGTGTAGAAAGGTTTTAATTTTAATAAATACCGATTATTTGTAACTATAACTTTAGAGTAACAATAACGTCAAAGAAAACTACAAAATATTTACAAATATAATGTTGAATATTTTAGAAAATAAAAACCATTAACAAAGTTTTAAAGTTTGAACAATATTTAAAAAAATGTCAATTCTATCAAATAATACAAATAACTTTCTCAATATCGTACATAAAAAGTGGCACATAAATACTGTATATAAAATCAAAACAAAAATTCTCAAATTAAACTCTGGTATTTTTCAATAATTAATTACTTGTTACAAAAACATTCATCAAATATGTTATCTTTCGGAAGATAAGAATTTATTATATAATATAATCTTGATAACGATAAGTTATATAATACACACAGTGATAATTTGCTTACATAAATTACAGGTGGGGTTTTTTTTCATTCAGTTATTATAAGAGAAACGGAATATATATATATATATATATATATATATATTAAGGAAAATTAATTTCATTTTATGGAAGAGATGGATGGAATTTCTAAAAGAAAAACGTCTCTTTTTAGTTATGTAATTATTGGTATTATACAACTAAGTTATATAATGGAACTTTTACCTGAGGCAAAAAGGGTGTAGTTTTTAACTGTATGCATATTAAAATATTTGTGCGTTTTGAAGTGAAATGATACCCGTACGAAACGTGTTCTAAATGTAAATTATGAAACATAATTAATTTAACAGCTATAGTATAGGGAAGGATAAATATCCTACTATTTTATTGTTAATTTCAAATTTTTAATCAATTGCCGTATTTGTAAAAAATGTTTGACTGATTTAAATAAATTTGCTTTATTTTCAGAATATATGAAAGTTAAATACCACATTTTTTTTTGAAGTTGAAGTTTCTGCTTGAGTCAAATGTTGAACGTCAATCTTAAAATTTATTCATCAGATTGCGTGTATTAATGCTGAAAACTTTGAAGCAATGTATTATATAACCAAGGATAGTAATTCAATAATTTCACATCTTTTGATGTATTAATTTTATGTAATTTTAAACTACACATAATAGCGGTAGTAGAAAATTTATTGAAGGTCAAGGAGTCACAAGACTTTACTTAATTTCTCAAAGATTTTTGAATGGAATAATAATGAAAATTGTATGTTTTATCTATGCAAGGCAAAGCCACTAGGTTTAGAAAGTTGGTAAGTAAAAGTTTTAATTCTCAGGCGTTGTAGTGAAAGAGAGTAATTTGACTGAAATTCAAAAAATAAATAAATTTTGTTTGCACAGAGCACTTGGTATCCTGGAATTGCAGATTTTAATAAGTTATTTTTCTTATTTCTAAGAACTTTTCCTTTTTTTTTTTTTTTTTTTTTTTTTTTTGGTGCTGGACTACAGGTTTAAGAATTTTTTTTTCTTTAAAATATATTTTCATAATCATACATGTCCAAGCAATTTTTCTTCTAAAACACGAGAGAGAAACTTCATGCTACCTCTTTGACCTGTTTCAAACAAAATTGAGTTGTAATCATTTATTTTAAAATATCAATTTTGTAAACTTTGAAATTTTTGAATAGTTTTTTTCAAATTTTTTAGGGTGTCATGGGCTATTTCTGACTATCCAATTAATCCTGATTGTTTTGGCTCTGATTGAAACGATTGATCTAAAATCAGTAACTGTGAGGAATGCGAAACTGAAAATTCCATTGAATTAACAAGAGAAAATATCAGCTATATAGTTGTTAAAAAATAATAACTTAAAATGGATTTAAAAATCAGATTTTCTGAATTATAACATATTCATACTACAAATCTGATCAACAAACTTTTAGAACTGATCCTAGATGATTATAACTTGTTTTGATTATTATTATTTACGATCGGTCTTTGTTTTGTAACATTGTACAACATACTTCTCATGAAAATCTCATTAACAGAGTAAAGGTTAGAGATCTGCAAGATTTTTAGGTCAAATCTCGAGTTGAAATCTCAAATATTGTCTCGAGTTTTTTTTTCTTTCTTTTGACACAAATATTTACCCGATTCTTTTTCTTATTATTGCTGATTTTTTTCAAACTTTGTTTCATTTTTTGATATAACTTCGATCTAGGTTCTCTTTTAAGCGAATGTTTTTGATGACGGCAACGGCGTTCAATCTTCATTGAAACTATTCATGTCTTCCGGAAATAAAAGTGAATGACTATAAAACACATTAAATGTTCACATTACTTAAAATCTCGCGTCATTCAATAAGAAAAGAGTAATTGTTCTTACCTTTTGCTATGGTCGGTATATTTTGCATCAGATTTTTTTCTTTCTTGAGATCTAAGAATCTGTCCACGGTAAAAAGAAATTTTGGTAACATTGGACGGATGATTTTGGAAGCAGCCTATATAACCAAAAAAAATTTAATTCGTAAAAACGAGTACGATACTTGAATGTGGATCTAAAAATCTTTTCATATTTCATGTAATGTATTGAAATTGTACTTTTAATTTGTTTTTAAATTTTTAAATCAGATTACAAAGTGTAAAAGAAATGAGTCAATAATATATAAATCTGTAATGGTTTAACGTATATTATATCAGTAAAAAACCCGTGTAACTAAAATTAATTTTTTCAAGATGAATATTTAAAAAGAACTTTTAAGCTATAGACAAAGAAGTAAACAATATACTAAGTTAAAACTAAATATATATACATACATCCAGTGTGTTTCCCCAAAGGATTAATAATATAATAAATCCATACTATTTTTAAAATCAGGTTATGCCGAAAGAAATTGATAACTTACAAAACATAAGATCCCTTAAACACCTTATCATTAAGACAAAGTTAAAGAAACTAACCTAGTTATCATTTTTCATACTTAAAAATAAAACTATAAACATAAAAATTTCTAAGACGTATTGCCTTTACAACTTTTGATATGAGATTTCTTTAACCAACTCGAAAAGTATATGTACGGACGCAACTAGTTCTGAGTGGACTCCATATAAAAATTTCTTACACTCCCTTTTTGGGGGTCCCTTAATATCTTAACAATTTTCTTCCTCACCCATGTTGGAGCCCCTGTAGCTTGGGGGCCCCGTACCATTGATACGGTTGAAACTTGCGTTTTATGCAAGTTTGGCGGTAGCCTGTCATAAAATATTAGCCTTAAGAAACTTAATATTTTCGAGGCTCAGTAATAACAATAAAAATCCCCTGAGTTGATTAAAATATACTTTCTTTCTCAGAAATCAACCTAAATATTAAATTTAAATATCTTTAAGTCAAGTCAAATTGGTTTATAATGCACAAACCAATAATCAACCAATTGCTTAAATTTCCTTAGGCAATCGATAGTAGTAGTAAAGTATTAGTGTAATTAATATTCAAAAGAGATAACTTAAAAAATACAGAATGAAAAGCTTTTCTAAAAAGTCGTTGTACTTCTCAGAAAAAAGTGCTGATTTTAATAAAACAGTACAACGTGTTAAGAAAAGCATTAATTCTAATCACGCTTCACCATAAAATACAGCTTGATTTACAAATCGTGCTAGAGATAAAGTATAGTGAAAAGATGTAGATTTAGAGAATGACATAAGCAATATATTTCTTCTTCATTACAATATTACTTAAGAAGACTCTTTTAATTTGAAAATTATTTCTTTCTTTAAAAAAGTAGAGGAATAGAGAAAAACGTAACAGCTTGCATAATTTGGAAGCGTAATATTATTACAAAAGAATCTAATTATGAATTTTAATTATGTTTCTTTATGTTTTAGTTTTACTTTTGTCATTGATAACAGAGCTAGTTTTTAAAAAGTTTGCTCAAGTGTTTATATTTAATTAATAAATGTATCTTTCTCAATGTTACTAAAATATTCTGGTTTTTTTTTACCATTTATAAAATTATTGTTTCTTTAAAAGTTACTCATACTTAGTGAGAATCTAACTGTTTCAAAAAATAGATTTTTACGTATAATTCATGATATGAAGTCATTTACTTATTTTTATTCAATTAATCATTTCAATATCATAATATAGGCTGGGTGGCGTAGTTGGTTTGTCGCTGACCTTGTACGCCTAAGGTTGTGGTTTCGACTCCGGCCCTAGTCGGTGGATTTTCATGATGCGGAAAATCGACAGTGTCCATGTCGTATGATAATGTGGCACGTGAAAAATCTCTTGGGTGCTTGTTTGGTTTGGGTGTTCTCGGCAAAATTAAATTCCTTGATCCGATTTCGTATCGTCACAAAGCTCAGGTGCCTCCCTCTGGGAAGGAAACTGGGTATCGAAATTACTTGCGGTGGTTGGTATTCCACTAATATGGTGCCGCACTAAAAAGAGATACCAGCTCCCAGGGAATGTACTAGGTCTGAAATGGTAAAATACGAATCCGCAGCCCCATTAAAAATAATAAAAATCATAATACAGTACGTGGTATCGAAAATGCTCCAAGAAGGAATGGTTAGAAAAGTATGCAAATTTCATTGTAAGCGTTCCTCGCCGAGCAATGCAAAAGGCGTAGTATAAAATAGAATATAAAGGAAGAAACCTGCAACATATATGTCATTATTTTTGCTAGGGAAATCATTATTGATAATTTTCTCCCTTCTTTCAGAGATCATGTGTAAAAGTAGAGAATATCATACCACCGTTCGCGACATCATGGCCTATGGCGCCATTTTCGACATTAGAAGGTCTCCTTGTTTATATTCAGAGAATTATGACGGCTTAATGATACGTGGATAATGTACTGCAGTAAGTAATTCTCGTCTTCCTTCAGGAGGGTCGGGAATGCCAAACACCCTTTACCAGCAGGATAACACTCAAATGCACATTGCATGTATCAGCCAGCATGCTGTGCGCGATGTACAAATGCTTCACTGGCCACCATTCTTCCCTGATCTTTCACAAATCTAACTATGCCTTTCATACCCTGCTATCACAGCGTTAAGAAGGCGAACTAAGACAAATGATTGGCAAGGAATCGAGAATCATACCTCAAAACGTCATCCCTCCTCTGATTTGTACTCATACGCTCTGCTTCGTGTGTAGCCCTCAGCGAAGGTCCTACTGAGCTAATGTTCTCGCTCTGTGTAATGAGTATCATTTCAAAGTAAACATCACTTGTTATTTGTTACTGTCGCTTTACCGAATTCTTTCCCTTTCTAGCCACACCTTGGTGTTGTATTTTCAATGTCGCGTAGTTTATATTCATTTAATGAAATTTTAATTGATTTACTTGATTTATTAATTCTAAGATATTAATGATTTTCGGAAAATAATATGAGGAAACAGGTAAAGGGTGTACGTATGCGCACGCGTGTGTTTAAGAGCTCATAGAGGTTCTCAACAAGCACTTGAATATTAATTTTTTATTATGTTTTTTATAATTCTAAAAAGTATTGTTTAATCTTAGGGGCAAGAATATTTTGTATGTTTTTATGCCCTGTAAAGGTATATGTATGTAATCGATAGTTTAGTTCTTGCTTTTTTATTTGAATATCTCGAGTAAGATTTCTTACTTTGTCTCCATAAAATGGCAATGGACCACCCCACAGAGCTCCAATACTTGTGGCAGCTAAGTAAGCATATACAGCTTCTTTCCTATTGGACATGTAACCTAAAATCAAAATAAATATGATGCATTTAAGATATTGAGCATTTTGGGAAGTTTTATTGTGTGATACTTGTGTCGATTATAAAATAATAATTTGATATATATATATAAAAGAATATAGAATTTTTTCTCAGCGAATTACTTTGCTGATGTTACGAGTTAAATTAATCAAGTACTTTTACGTAAATCGTAGATCTTGATATTTTTTTCTTATGCAATCCTTGGGTTAAAAAAATATAACACAAGAGACTGAACAACTGGCTGAAGAGTTTTTTGACTGAACAAGAGTTTTTGAAGTTTATTTTTTTAAATTTAAAAATTTCCTTGTATGCCTTTTTTTTACTTCAATTCTGAAAATCGCAGATTACTTACAAAAGTATAATATCATAAAATCCTTCGTAGTATGATATTTTTGAAAATATTCTGGAAAAAAATACAGTTTAAAATACAGAACACTACTCCCGAGTCCTAAAATTTTTCTATTAAATAGTTTTAAAAAAGTTTCAACGCTTATGTTGTACATGCAATTATTGCTCTTAAATTCTAATATCCAAATGAGAATTTTGAAAGTTTAAAAAGGAACACGTTTTTCAATTAATTAATTAGTTATCTATAGAAGAAAAATTCTGAAAGACAAATATTTTATATTTCCAATAACATTCCGAAAGTGTTTAATTTTAAATAGATTTTATGATATACCATATACTAATTTAAAAAATCACTCGATTTAGAGACAAAAGTTGCAATGCTAATTTGTACTACTATTCCTGTGATTACATTTGCCAACAATATTATAAATCGCTCAGATTTGTAGAGTGTCATTTGATAATTCATTTTTTCATTAATAATTAATTCACATTAATATTTTGCAGATGTCACAAACTTATTTTAAATTGTTTGCCTTGTATTATAAAGTAGTTTTGTTTGTATTATTCAATGTTGATAATGCATTAAATGCTCGGTGGTTATTCCATTTAATGTTATTCTTCACAGACGACTACAAACATTAATCACTAAGACATTCTGTACCGGTTACACATTCTTAATAATAATACGTAGTGGACACCGAAATACATAAAAGCCTTTCTTGATGTTTATTTAAATAGCCACTTTAGACTTCAAATAAAAAATCACACAAAATAATATACTAAACTTACGCAAATCAGATATCAGCCTATGTTTTCGTAATAGTAATATTTCGCCGATGTCACGAACTTATTTTTCTTAATGTTTTGCAGAATAAAGTAATATTCAATATTCATAACGCGCGAAATGCTCAATGATTATATAATTTAATGATGTACACACGCGACTACGAACGCTAATTACTTAAACATGCTGTACTGGCAACACATCATTAATGATAATGCGTAGATGAAGTCAAAAGACATAAAATCACTTCTTGGTGTTTATTTAAATATCCACTTTAGATTTAGTAAAAAAATCACACTATATAATAACACTTTACGTAAATTGTTATCAGCATATGCTTTCGTAGTAATATTGTGTACTTTGATGTCACGATATTTCTAATCTTTTGTATTGTAATGTTGATAATGCACTAAATGCTTGATAATGTTACTTAATGTTATTCTTCACAGACGATTGCAAACGTTAATTATTTAAACGGGCCGCACCGGTTATGCATTCTTAATAATAATGCGTAGTTGACGCCAATTGACATAAAAGCACTTCTTGATGTTTTTTTTTAAATAGCATTAAAAGCAGATGAATACCTATAATTGAAAAAAAAAACTTACAAGCCACTCTGTCTCCCATCTGAAGACCATTTTTACGGAAGGCTGCAGCATATCTTTCAGTTTCCTCGTAGAGTTCTGCGTATGTGATGAATTCTTCATTATCTTCCTCATCTGAAAGTAAAATAAGTTCGTAGGAATTATTTATTTATTTATTTCATTTTTATCATCTGTACAGATCATGAGAGCTACTGCAGAAGAATCATTTGAAATTCAACATGGAAATTATCACTTTTCCCGATAAGTATTATTTAGTATACATGAAAGAAATTGTGCATTAAATATTTAAGTCTGTGCTTAATCTTACAAGCAACGCGAAGATGTTAAGTTTCAAAATAGGTCAAGCTAATTATAAATATCTTAAGTTATTAGGAGTAAATTGCTTTGCGACGCATTAAATTTACTTCTCCGTGATATTATTTTTTTTACTTCTTATTTCTTACAGATACTTATCTCAAGAAATAATACAAATATAGTAAAACAATATACAAAGAGCAAGGTCAATGGAATAACTTTTATTTAAATGTTATAAGAGATACTTGCTTTTTTGTGAGCTATTTACATCTTATAAAAATAAGACAATATCAATTTTAATAGTTTTTTGCATTGTTATTTATATTTATTTTTGTTATTTATCATATTTATTGTTATAAAAAATAGTTGACAGAATCAATTAGGTTTATTAATTTAATATTAGGTTTCAACTTGCTCAAATTCATTGCTTATAAATGTAGAGCAGGCGTCGGCAACTATGTATATAGCTGCGGCATGCCAAACCAAACTACCCATAAGATTCAGGGTACCACTGTTAGGAAATATTTGAATGAATTCTATTCCCGCGATAATGCATGCAATGTTAGGAAATAAAGCTCAAGAATACAGATTTGCAGTTTTATTATATAACTTTGCATCATTTGAAAATATTTATTAGCTCAAAAATAAACAATATAAAATATAACTATTTCTTCAAACTAATAAAAGAATTTAAGTCTTACTTATATTATATATATATATATATATATATATATATACATATATACTTCTTTAGTACTCCCTAGTTAAATAAAAAATAAATATTTTAATGTAAACTTAATCCCTGTACCGCAAAAATCAGGGGTATAATTTACAACTTTCAATTTGAAACGATTCCGAAAATTTATTTGATGAACAACTTCTTTGTGAACTCAAAATATTTTTCACTAGAGAAAATATTTCTTCAGGTAGATGTATAGAATCCTAAGCGGAAGTCAGAGTACATGTAATTTTTTCAAACAATTAAATATCTCTATAGCATTGCAATTTATCGTTAGAATTACCTTTCAGATATTTTTGTAATTCTGTAAATTTTTCTTTTTTTTTTTATTCTGAAAACGTTAGTCCAATAAAGTCCAATACAAAAGTATCAAAAAAATCAATCCGCTCAAAAATTGACAAATTTATAGAATAGAGAGAGAGAGAGAGAATTGTGTGAACAAATGTGGAACTAGGTATAGGATGCCGACGCGATGTAGAACATGAAAAAATGATAAATATTTCTTGAGGGGCCCGTTTAATTTATACGTAGGTAAAACTCTATTTAATGCAAATTTTCGGAACATTACATTACCAAACCTTTGAAGGGAAATACTTGAAATTGTTTCAGCCACAGTATATAGGCTATACACTTTATTTACATAAAAAAACACAACTGAACCAATTCAATAACGCTTCGTTGACTAACTGTCTGCTAAACATTATTTGAATGATGTACTAAAAAAATTAAGAATTTTACCCCACCCATTTAAGCAAACAAGCAGTCAATAATCCAATTAAAGGAGATATAGCGATTATAAATTGTGTTGACAGTCTGGGTTTGGGAGATATACGAATAATGACTTCGTAATCAAGTAATGCAAACAATGTTTATGATCTAATTTAACAAAGTAATAAGATCAATTCATGTTGCCTGAAGTGCATTTTATTACCCTTATGCCTTATCAAGCATCTTAAAAAACACAATCAAATCGTTTCTTATCAAATTACCTCCAAGACATTTGATTGGAATTAAAACTGAGACCATGGGATCAAGCCACTCATACATTTTCCACCCGTAATAATCGTTATTAGAAAGCATTAACTCAATATTCCTTTCTCGATGATAGTATACAATATAATTAATACACATTATCCTCATCAACAGATTTTACATCAAAAACTGACCGATGTACAAGAGACGCATCTTTTATGACCCTGACTATACAGCCTTCCAATTTTTTTTTGTGCTGATGATTCGTTACATAAGAGGTAGAATACCTGAAGAAAGTGGTAGAAAGGCAACACGTAAGGTCAAAGATCACATAAAGACTTTTTTTTTTTCTGTAGAGATGAGTCTGAACTAAATGACCTTCGTTTTTACCTTTTTTGAAACTTGAAGACAAAAAAGTAAACAGTTCCGTCTTTGCATGCATTTTTGACGCTTAAGATAAACAGGTTGATTTACGTTGTCGTTATGTAACTCAGTTAATCATTATATAATTATTTTAAATATAAAAAGATTACGGATTCGGGGCTGATCTGACTTCTTGATGGAAGCAACAATTGCGTTTGATCTTTAAAGACATAAAATACTATTTCCAGTTTTAACTCCTTATTACTTTTCTTATATTGTCGACATAACAAACAAACAAAAAAGATAATACACAGAAGAATATTTTAATGGATCACTAGCTGTGTTATTGGTCCTTGGAAAAGCTTAGTTCTTTTCACTTGCCTGCATGTAAATGAACATCTGCTGCTTGAATACCGGAGTATCAAGGATTTATTTGTTCTTCCAAATGTGTTTATGTGACGAATAATAGGATTTTATTATTTCACTTAAAATGTTAACCCCCTAAATAACGCAGTTTAAGTTCATAAATTGCATACTTTATGAATAAAATGCAATTATTTTTTGATTTTCTTATCACACAGAATGTGTTAAATATGCTAATAAGCAATTATTTTATTTTAAAATGGTTAAGATCTTTGTTAGCTAACTAAATAGTTAAAATAAAAAAATAATTGTTTGTGTTTTGTTTTCAAGTGTTGTTGAACTTTGTTTAGAATTTAAATAAATATGTAGATAAAAAGAAATGTTTTTATCAAACTACTCATTTTATAAATAATAATTGTTTAGATTGATAAATTTGAAATTAGTTTCGACTCCTTTTCACCTCCTAAACCAGAATTCTTTATCGTTTGAATTTGTTAAAGATTAATGATATTTTTATAAATTAGTAAAATCTGTAATATGTATTATTTTTTATACATTTTTAAAATTGTTAAACAGGATTTTAAATTATAATACATACATTAAAAACTGTTATATTTCCTTTTGAAGGTCACTTATTTGAAAGCGTGATGATTTTGTTTTGAATAATGATTTCGCACGCTTTATTTCAAGTTCAACCACTTAACAGCATTCCAGTGCTCTTTTCAATAAATGGTATAAATTCGGATTTTTTCATGAAAAAAAAACTAGTTTGCTACGATTTTATTTGCCCCAGAAACATGGTAGAAGCACTCAGATGATACAGATGTTAAAAATGCACAAAATTTGCTTGGTGCTAATGTATTATTATTGGCGAATTTTTCGTTTGAGACGAATGATTGATTATTAACGTTGCACTTTAAAGTAATACAAGTTCTGTTTCAGAAGAGTCATGATATATATGTACAAAAGGCAAAAGTTATTTATTATATTCATACATGTTTGATTAACTGAATTTCTAATTTTAATTACTTTTTGATTGACTTTTCAAAAAATTCTACGCTTCAAGAGGGATTTTGTGATTCTTTTTTCAGGTTGAAGTTTCAACACAATACATTTTAGAATAGTTTAAGTTCAGTGTAAGAGCCAGCTTTCTGTTTTCGAATCATTCACCATTTGTAGTTCCAAATATATTGATTGCACTGTATTTCTAATAAATTAAAAGCAAAAAAACCTTTTTTTAAAAACAAGCTTTCATATTTAAAGGCGCTAAAAAGAATAAAATAAACTTTTCCTTTAAAACTTTTTTTACTATCAACTTATAACGTCATTACACAATTTATAAAAGCTTGTTGCGAGATTTATGTACTCATATTTACTTAGTTCGAAAATTTTAAAGAGTAAAATCAATCAGATCAAGTTATTTTATTCACTTGTTCATTTACACAGGTAAATCTCGCAACAAGCTTTTATATCATATAAATTGTGTAATGATGTTATAAGTTGATAGTAGAAAAAGTTTTAAAGGAAAATATTTTATTCTTTTTAGCGCATTTAAATAAAAGCTTGCTTTTAAAAAAGTTTTTTTCACTTTTAATTTATTTTTTACTTTTTAGTTATAGTTGACAGGTTTCTCAGTCTGTTCATCTCATTCAGCGCATCATTGTTGCAAGGTCGTTTGCCGGTTAATTTCGAACAGTCTAGCTAAATGAATTCTCGCAAAACGGGTATTAGACGAAACACACACACACACACACAAATTTTAATCCGTAATTTTTAAATATTTTTTTTTCAATTCTTCGTACAGATTTCGGATAATATAGTTCTACACTCGAAAAAAAGGTTTCGTGACATTATTTTCATAAATGACGAAGTTATTAAATGTTTAATTAAAAGTTTGAGTATTTTTTGAAAAATCGTAAAAAAAAAAAAGTTTTCAGCATTTTATTTTATAAATGGTTGATTCTAAAAGAGCGAAGGATGAGCTGTTTTAGTACGGAATGTCGATTCATTTAAACGAAAAAAATCATATGCAGCGATTCAGACATCATTTTCCTAAAAATGCATCGGTATTGACTCATTTTTTAAAAAAAATCGTAAAAAACACAAATATTATTATTTTGTTAAAAAAATTATACCGTATAGTGGCGAAATAAATGAATCTTTCCGATTCTGTAATTATTTTTTGTCCGAGTTTCATAAAAAATTAGATCGCTGTTTTAAAAACGTCAAAACTCAAGAAAAAAAAAATTTCCCCTCACATTGTTCTTGATTTTGTGTTGCCGAGCAAGTGGAAAAAACAACCAACAAGGATAAGACAATTATGCGTTTAAAGGTTTTTAATTAATACCTTTTTAACTAATTGCAATATCGAAATATATAAATGGTCAAAATATGCATTGTCATACAAACTAAACGTGTGTACAATATTTCAGTTCAATCGGTTGAAGATATCGGTTTCAAAATTGAGTAGCAAGATTCCACCTGAGCGAATTACATTGCAAGTTAAATAAAAGCTTGTAAAAAGGCCTTGTTTTCCCTACAGTGTAATGCCATGCTATACTAATTTGAATATTCGCGTTACTTAGGTAAAATGTTATACTATTGAAGCAAATTTGTTGTTTTTTTGTTGATGAATTCCACAGCCTTACTTTTAAAAAATTTTGATAAAAAGGAAAATTGACGTCTGTAAAAAAAAATATTGTAACACAGAAATTAAACGCGAACGATAATAGTTATAGAAACAGGAAATTTCGTGCTTGGGTGCTATAAAACAATAACATTGGGTTGCTAGAATTTGGCGATTTTCTCAGCTTTGGCAATTTCCAATAGCATGAATATGAGGTGGTTTCTATATAACACACTAACATCTCGCTTTTAAAATGGCCTCGACTCTCATCAAGTTTCCTAATCAAGCGAGAATTTCCAACAATGTACTAAAGAGAATTTTTTTTTATCACAGACCTTTCTTATCTAGATTCTTTGCTCACGATTTAAAAAAAAATGGCTAAAGCTTCAAAGAACTCTGAACGAAAGAAAAGACAAAACAAAACATAACATGTCGAAATAAGGATATGATTTTCAGAACTAAACCGGTAGATTTCAAAACAACGACTAAGCTTACTTTTAACGATTCTAAACCTCATTGTATATTTTCTTTATATTGTCTTTGTCTTCATAGAGATTTCTTTTAAAAAAAATTTAACAATCAAAATGATTCAATACCGATTAGCTATTGAAGTTTCATTTTTATCTCTGTAGAAAAAACTAATATAATACAAATTATGACGATTACAGCCACTCGATGTAGCTTAGACACTAACTCAAGAAGAAAAATATTCTACAAATGAAAACATAATGAAGAAAGAGATATACTAGTTTTAAAATTATGTAACTTATACATATTCCATGTTATTTATATTTTTCTATCAAGCCGTATTATAGATAGAAAAAATAATGCATAAAAGATATGAAATTAGTATTATGTAATTAATTACTAGATTAATCATATAAGGTTCTCTCCTATTTTTCTTTGTTCTCTTCAAATAGAACTAATAGCATACCACAAGATTAAAAGAGATTTTGTAATCGAACTGATCACAATAGAGCTATTTACTTCTGCTGTAACGATCAATATCATTAATCTTCGTATTTCTTATTTTTTTAATTGCATTGTGGAAGATACATTGTATGATATAACGTACACATGTTATAGCCTAACATTCAGTTACAGGACAACAATCTCATCTAACAATTGTAAAATCTGCAGAATTACGCATATTCTTCAAAAAATTAAAGGGCACTTATTGACAGTTTTAATTGATTCAACTAACAATTAAAAACAATTAACCTAATAATTACAATAAGAATCTCTTGATATACAGTGCAAGTTTTAAATATTAAATTTCTGAATAATATGCACCCATTTCTTTTATTGATATTAGTAATATTGAAAATGTGTATACATTGTAATGAATTTTGTATTTTTGTTAAGTCATTATGAGCATAAATACATTTGATGAATTTAAAAGGATTCACCAAAGATTAGATACTCGAAAGAAACGGTAATGCGTATGCACATACCTTATGATAGCATATATAAATTAACTTTTCGTGATTAATGACTTATTATTCAGAGTTGTAAATTCCAAGGGAGCATTCCGATTGTGTACAAAACTGAGAGTATTCCATTGACAAGGAACTACTTCTCGGCGAATGTGATTCCTTTGACCCACATGCACTTTACCAAGGCTTTGCAGACGGATTTGCGAAATGTATAAGCAGATGTTATCATTTGAGAAAGGACGTGCAATAGATCTAAAGGAAGCAGGGCGGTAAAATCACAATATCACTCAACAATATCAGTGAAAGTGAACTTATCATTCGACGATGTAGGCAAAAAAAAAGGATGATCCATGGCCATACACAGCGTCAAAAAGGTAGCTGTAGACCGAGAGCGGTGACAATACGAAAAGACAGAGTAATCTTCTAATAGACACTCCCAGCTCCTAATGCATCCTTATAAATGATCCGATGTATTATCGGTGCAGCCATGATTGGATTGATTATTGATAGCTAATGATTTCTGACGGAATGGAGACCATTGAGACCACTGTCCCTCGGCGTCAGATGCGTTTGTAATGATAATGAGCGCATACAACTTGGAATCTCTTAGGTCTCTTGTTTTCAAGGAAGAGTTCCTCAACGAACTGAACCCCCAATGACCACAAAAAATACGTTCGGAGACTTTCAAGATATTTCAAGATCATATTCACCTGAATGTCATCGAACACGTAAACCGATAGCCAGTTATGGCCTGGAGTTATACCAGGCTTACCAGTAGGTACGGCCTCATCCTTTGATAGCCAGATTCCTATGTCTGTTATTCGTGACACCCCTACAGCAAATACTCAGAGTACAGTAATTACTACTACTGGTATAACTCCCTAACTACATGGCTAATCACTTGTAATGTTTGATCTATTTATCAAACAGATAACCGAGATTAATGTTTTTCCAAGAGAATCCAGAGTCTATTCAAATATGATAATGTATATGTATATATATATATATATATATATATATATATATATATATATAACATTTGCTTCAAAAGTAAATTTCCTGTGCTTAATTTTTTTAGCATCTTCACAATCATTATTAAATTCAAAACTATTAGCCATGTATTATATTAATGTAGCCTGCTGTAAATGACACCAGAGGCTATTAATGACATCTCCCAATGTTATATATAAGTAGGAAAGGTTCTCGAGCTATAATAAAGCTACAAAAAAGGCCCTTGTTATCAAAATTCTCAAACATATTTTCATAGAAGACACCTTTAGAGACTAAATTTTCAGTCAGATCATAAACTTTTTATGATCACAACTATGCTTAAGTTTTATTTTTAAATCTTAAGTTTATTTTTAATTTAAGAAATTTTTCAAGAAGTTTTAAACCTGCATGTAAAGAATAACAAAAATAAAAACTTACGTAACTTTTGATGCAATTAATAGTTTAAATTAGAAATTGAACGGAAACATAAATGTAAACTAACTTACCAATGCAAATCATTGCTATATCTCCATTCCTGTATCTTAAAATGTTTTCTGCGTAGTTCAGACGAGCTCCACTAAACCATTCAATGTCCACAAATCCTTTTCCATTCTTTACAGTCTAGGAAAAAAATTTAAACAAAAATCCATTAGATCTATTGAACAATACATTTTTTACCTTCTTACCGTCTTCAAAACAGAGTAAAATCAAACCTTGGAGAGTTATCAAATTGTGACAAAGACCTTTAAGGTCAAATAATTTTACAGCCAATAATTCATTATAAGATGTAAACAACTGTAAATATTAACGAACAACAATTTTCTTTCGAAAATAATCAATATGACTTTTGACAGTGATGTCTTAGTCAGATTTCTTAGTAAATATATAAAATCTTCTGTTCGCAAATATTTCTTTGCTGAAATAAAGACCACACTGAAGAACACAAGAAGATTAAGTTAACCACAATCAATAACTTTTACTATATTTATCAACTTGAATTTGATAAGTGATGTCTTATTTGTAAATATGTTTATGTGTATCCCTTTTTTCATTATAAACACATTAAAATTCATTTCCTTGGAATTTCATTGTTGAAATTAAGATCACGCCCACATTGTAGGCACACCACGACACACTTAAATACCTTATTATTTGGCTTATTGTCGGCCCTGCGGATTCCCATCAGACATGAGTAAAACGCTTTTGCCAGTAGACCCCTTGGTTGAGCCACACACCTATAAATCTGTAATCAAATAATTTGAGACTTTTATCGCATTGAATGAGTGAGCAGGAAATTTTCCATCTATGCCTATGGTAGATTTAGAGAAAACTATTTTTAATTGCTAAGCTTAAGTACCCTAAGCTTTTGTATCCTATTCCTAGACTATGATCAGGATTTTAAATCTAGAATTCACTTCTCAGAGGGATGTTATCATTCTCAAATAAGTAGTTATCTATGTCTTAGAATATGTTAGTTTATGAAGCAATAAGTACTTATATTCACATGACAGGAAAATATTAAGTTTAAATTATAAATTAGTAGTTACATTCGTTGAATAGATAAAGAAAATTGTAAGAAATACTGTATAGTAATATGATAAAGCTATAAGTTAGAAAGCTAAGAAGAAAAAGCATCAGTTAGCTGAATTCCCACTGAATTGCGTAAAATACAGAGACTGTGACAGGCAATTGAAATTTATTTGTAATACGCAATAATCAATCACAATTGCCTTCACTTTACTCACGTTCAGTAGAATCCAGCTTATAATAAACCTTAAGACATATTAATACTAAATTGTGATTAACTACAAAAATTAAGATTAATCTATATAATATTTTTTTAAAAAAAATATTATGATTAATTTACAGTTTAAACAAAGAAAGAGTTGAATTGTTAA
The DNA here is from genome assembly GCA_019973975.1 of Trichonephila clavata. NCBI lineage: Eukaryota > Metazoa > Arthropoda > Arachnida > Araneae > Nephilidae > Trichonephila > Trichonephila clavata. The sequence continues at coordinate 12,050 of BMAO01038984.1, read as the reverse complement.
ATATATTATTAGACAAGATTATAAAGCCCAACTAGATTATAGAACATTTAAACAGAAGAAAAAATTATTAAAAATGATCTATACACATTAAATGCTGGAAAAGAAAGGTTAAAGCTGTAAAGAAAGAGCACAGTTAGAATAATCGAAAAAAGAAAGAATAAGAACAACCGAAAAGAAAAGTATGGAATGAAACCGAATATCCAAACGAAGGTATTTAATTTTAAACGAAGAAGTAGCTTTGGGAATTTTTCCTTTGCCCGTTCAGCTTTTGAAAAATTAATAAATGGTTAGACTGACAGTAATTGCAATATTTGAGCATTTTAGAACGTGTTTAAAATCGTATTTTCTGAAATGTACATTCTCTTTCCGTGTATTTTAGAAGCTAATTCGTAGCTTTACAGGTACCACCTTTTTCTGTTATCTCTTTTCTTCTGCTTCCAAGCATCATTTGCACTTTATATATTTACCTTACCAATACCCCAATACAAAATTGTAGTGTGTGTGTATCTATTCAATCTAAAAAGAAGATGAATTCTCGTACATGCAATGTGAATTGAATAATCAATCTCGTCTGAACTCCACCATTTAAGGGTGTATATATTTCTAAATACGATCATCAAATGTACTACTCCTCTTGATTGAACTCTATATCGTTGCTTCATTAGTGGTTTAAATGTGAGTAAATGTATAATATTTAAAACCTTTTATTGTTTCAAGGAATTGTTAATACATTTATAAAAGTACCTTATGCCTTGATATATTGGAAGTTCATATTGAAAAAGAAATTGTTCTTTTTATATTCAGAAAGAATTCAATTGTTTTAACTTGTTTTATCGAAGAATTTGAACACAATTGTACTTGGCAAACGATTTCTTGGCGGAATTTTACTTTATGTAGCGTTTAAACTTGCATTTATTAAAAAAGTTCTTCAGCGTTTCTTGATGTATTATATTAATCTTTCAAAATAATAATTACGCTAATGAAATCAAGAAAAATTAGGTATGTATTGTTTTCAAAACTGCAGAGGAATAAGGGAAGAGTCGCTGTATTAGTTAGTAAATGTAAAACTTTTTTGCCTAATTAAAACAGTTTTATTTGCTTCATTGGCATGTATCTCTAATTCTTTAAAAAATCAATAAACTCAAATATTATACTTATGAAATAAACATATAAAATCCATACAAATAGCTATTCGAAAAAATTGTTCTCTAATCACTGGTTATTAATTCTAAACTAAATCGTAGGCCTGAAACATGAGATTCAAAGCATCAATGTTGTTACAGTTCTTCCTTGTTTCCTTTTTAATTTCATTTTCCGATCTTATTCCCTGCTTTTTTTTTTACTCTGATTTTTTTTCACACAAAAAGAAGTCAAGGATACCTAAATTCAATCTAGTTTAACAGCCGCTTTGTCAAAATGCAAAGCAATATGAAAAGACTTATTTAAATTATCAGAGTTAAAGCTATAAAATTGAAATCTTTAAAAAATAATTTTATGGTGAAATCTCAATTTTACATAATAGAATTTTCTTCAGGTCATTTTATGCTACTTTTCTGATTTCAATACATGAACTATATATTCGCGACGGGAAAAAAAAGCTAAATATTAAATATTAAGTTGTCTTTGGTTTATCCAGACCGCATTCTATACAGATGAATAAAAAAAACTTAAATGAAAGAATAATAACCTTTAAAGGGGTTGTAAAGGTTCAAAAACGTAAGTATATAGATCAAGGTTTCTTTTCTTATTTTTCATAGTGCACTTTTTTATTTAGCGATGGAAATGTATGGACACGCCCAAAAACGAATAAATCTCGAACTTGGAGGTATTGAAATCATTAAAAGAGAGCTTGAGTTAAAAATAATAGGGAAACTTGTAATAGAATGCTAGACAAATTTTTCTTATTCTTTTTTTCATTAACCAGATTGTAGATTGTATTGTCTATTTTTGTTAAAAATTATTTGTTTATTAAGTCTTTTATTTAGTCCTGTACATTGTATCTATCTAAAAAAATGTGCTATATTCTTTACAATTCTCTCAGTAAAGGTCTTGTTTATTTATATATATATGCATAAAAAACTGCAAATGAATTAGATATAACTTTATTTAGATATTACCTTATATAATTTAGGGAAAACCTTTCTTTTTCAAATACAGATTTCTTCAATCTAATGAAAAATTATTTCTTCTTGTCGTTTAATTAGATAAAATATTGTTTAATAAAAAATATGATTAAACAATCTTGGTTTTTATTATTTTTATTGCATGATTATGAAACTAAGCATAACTATTTTATGAAACAGACCTATAATAATTACTACGTTGGATAAGCAATTGTAATGTAAGAAAATTGTGAATTAAAATTACTGATACAGCAATTAAATTTATAACTAAAAACTTTTGTATTTGATTATTCAACATTTTATTTAATTTAAATTAGATGTAATAAATAGATGTTTTACATGATTTTTTATAGGTAGACCATCTTTTTTCTCTCTCAAAAAATAGTACCTATACAATTCTCCCTCAAAACTGGTAAATTTTCTTTTATGTTGTTAACAATATTGCTAACAAGTACTTTGTTAATTTTCACCACAAAAATGCATGTATTATTTCATCTTTCTATCACTTACGTCTAGCACCTTTAAGGTATTTCGCAACCAAATATTTCATCACATACATATAAAGAAATTTTAAAAAACATCTGTCTATTACGTTTCTATAAAAGGCAATAAGTCCTATAAAAATAGAACTTCCCCATCTAAGAAGCTACTTTTTTCCAGACAGCTTCAGTTATAATTATGTTCTCTTCTTTGTAGTATTTAATCGTACTACATTTTTTTTAAAATACAAAGACAATTGTATTTTTAAATTTATAAAACTTCAGTCAGAATCTTCTGGACGTGTAGAATGGGCTTTAACAACTGATGTTCTGTCCACTGTTTCACGAATACGAAAAAGAAATGATCATTATATGGAACAAGTTTAACAAAGCAATTCCAGAAAGTTTTTGACGGTGATTTTAATTAAATTGTACAATCGAGGTAGACAACAATCCGTTTTAATGCAAAAAATTTGTATAAAAGCAAAGTACTTAAACTTCTTTTCCTCTTTAAAACTACATATGTGGTAAGTTTTAGAAGAACCATGACTTAATCTGCTGATATGCAAAGTGAATTGTGAAATCCTTTTTCAAATGATATTTTAAGTCTTCCTCCCACATAAATTTTAGACACAATGATTTAGTAAAGAGAATTATCCCTCCCCACACACAGCTTTTTCTCACACTTAAAACGATCTAGCCCTTGACCTTTGAAATTTTATGAGGCAAAATGTCCTTGACAAGACATCCGTATTGAACTATAATCTTGTTCTTAAGACTAGTCAATACCACCTCTTGTATGTGGTATCCAATAAATTTTCAGAAAATTCAAATTTCTTTCGGAGTAAATAATTGTACTCAAGCTTTCAAAAGAGTATTACATCATCCTTTTAATGTTATCTAATCAAAGCATTTACGTCTAATTCTACTTTATTTTGTATTATTCTTTTATATAGATAATACGAAAGGAAATCTTGTTTCCTGTCGCGGTTCATAGCGGAAGCGCAGGAAATACATCACGACAAGTTCAAGTTAAAGGCTACTGTATATCTAGATTAATAGGTATTTTTTGTACAATAAGCAGAATTTTTATGTTGCGGTTATCTTTACAATGTCGCAAAACTGATTATTTAATCTTAAGATTATAATGACCTGTAAATATTAAATAGAAAATTTTAGAAATGTAATGAATGTTGTATTAACTTGATTTTACACGTAGTTAAATGCAGTGAATTATTTTTAAGCTGTGTGTGCAATTCCTTAATTACGCAATTTTACTCATTTAAATTATTTAATCCATTTACTTTTCTTTAATTAGAAATTTAAAATATACTTTTTGTTTTGAATTGATATGATTAGTGAAAATATGTTTAATATCAAGAATATAGTCTAATATAAAATGTGTTAAAATAATGAATTTTTAATTGCCTTTATTACAGAAAAAGTCCTGATTTTTTTTTTTAAATTAATTTTTTATTTACTTTAAGATAATGTATCGCGTATGGAATACGCATGACTGACCTCTCTGTAAGGTTTCGAATAGATGATTCCATAATAATTCCACATTTCTTCCCAGAACTGGTGGTAATTCTTTACTGACCATGCATGCAAGTCCCAATAGTTTCCTGAAAACAAATTATAAAACGTAAATTTTCTTGAACGTTTTGGATTCAAATATTTTAGTATTTATATGCTTATTATCCTAAAAATAAGTCGAGGGTTTATATAATATGGCAATAAATAATTTTATATGGTATAATTTACTAACAAAATATGAAGAGTAACAATACGTAAGAAATCAAATAATTTTTTCCCTTAAAATGGCATTGCAATCGATCTGTTTTATTGAAAAAACTCCAGTAACATAAGAAAGTGAAAAGTCCAACATTTAAAAAAAATATGTATTATTTCAAAGAAGGCTCTATAATCCACTAGATTCCTTTTCAAATAATTGACATTATGACACACTTATAGACTCCTTGGAAGATTCCTAGAAAGGATAATTTTTATTCCAGACAAGCTTAACTTTATCAGAATTCTACCAACAGAAGCAGCAATCCATTATACGCACGTGTGTAACTGTGCAAAGAAGTGCTTCAATGGCATTTTGAAAAAAAAAATGCTAGTTTTACTTCTGCACCGATACATATAAACAACTTTCCTCTCTTTTTTTCTTTTTAATGTTATATGAACTATAGACTTAGATCCCGTTCTACTGTTATCAAGTAAGTAAAGTTTAATTCTTTATAGCAGCGGTTCTTAAGCTATCGATCATCGTGGCCCCCTTTATGTATCAGAGTGACATCGTGACCCCCTAAGATTTTGAATTTCCAACCCGGACTTAATATTCATGATTAAAATGTAAGTTCTAGAAGAGTTTTTTCATTGAGGACAATTTAGTGATCTAGACTAGTGTAACACATTTTTCAGATTTTCCACGAGGCCTTTCAAAGTCTGTAAAACATGGAAATCCCAAAGTTACATGAGAGACTCCGTGCCCTCCCTTAGAAAGGCGCTGTGAATCCCCAGGGATCCTCGGACCACAGTTTAAAAACCTCTGTTGTATAGCATTCCCCCCATAAGCTTATGCTGATTAATAAATAAATTGTAAGGATAATGCCTGAGCGCCTAAAGGTGTGGGAGAATTGGAAGGAAGACTCTCTCTAGCCATGTTTCAAGAAATAATCTAATTAATTCACAATATTAACCACAATTCAAATTCAATCAATCAGGAATAAGAGATGCACCCAATTAAAACATGAAGACATTTAACAAGGTAAGCGTGATGTGAGAGGACTTTAATGTTTAACACACTTACTCAAGGTAATAGCTCTGACTTCTTAGCTATTTAATCTAGATTCTATCTCCAGTGACAGATCGTCACCTTAAGTAATTCAATTATCAAAATTTAAATATCCGTGTTTCACATTCAATTGGATTAATCACTGCTCCGCTAGCAATCTGTCCTATCTCTCCCTCTAACCTGAAAGTCTAGACTACATATAGTAGTCTTAATTTATATAATCACGTCTTCTTCTTCGAGGAGAAGTTTTATAATAAAATAATTAACGACCAGAAATTCCAAAAGAGGACTATTAATTGAAAGAGTGCGAATAGAACCGTCACAAAATATCTTTGTAATTTACTTGTACCTGTGATTTGGGGAATGGCTTCTACACCAACTGATACATCCGGTCCGAGTCAAAGTCTTACTCATACGAAATCTTTAGAATGAACAGTACAGACTTTAAGAGTTTTGTCACACGTATAGCTAACGATCTAAACACAGATATATTTTGAGGATAGGATTTATATTGAGGGTATATCCCGAAAAATCATGCCAGGGCTTAGTTTTCGATTAGATCTTATTTTAGAGGAACCATGATAATCTCTGAATCCAACTTAATGAACGATGAGTTAAGGACTCGAAGCTTTTTTTAACTAATACAATCATACTATAACTTTATTTCATGAAATAAAATGTTTAGATAATTTTGCATCAATGTTTTTGAAATCAAATGAAAAAAGTCCACTTATAAAATATTAATGCAATAATTCAAATAAAAAATATGAATAAATGTTCATAAAATAATTTCAGAAATTAAAAATTTGATTAGTTTTATCAACATACAAATTAGTTCCCTTCAAAAATTCAGGAATATAAAGTATAAACATAACCAATGAAGCCTTGAGAAGAACATAAATAAAGATAGAAATGCCTAACAATTTATATGATATTCTTAGCAACTTCACATTCACTCTGTACATTCCATAGATAAAGACCATATTGACGAATGCACTGCAATATTTTCTATTGTTCTATAATATACGACTAATGATCAAGTGGCCAAATGTCTGGTATTTGTATAAACAATTTCACATTCACCTTTAACTGATTCTGAATGCTAATTTTCGATCTTTTTTTTAGAATAACAACGTGTAAGATAACTAACAATTTCTTACTTTATGGTTCACTATTATACTGCTAAACTTGTTATTACTTTTTAAAAAATAATACTTTTAACAATTCAAACCTTTTTTTTTATCCTATGCTGTTTATCTTACCAAAAAAAGTCATTTATTTTGCAGTGTCAAGTCTGCATTAAGCTCTTAAAATACAGTAAACGTGCAGAAATTTCCTTATATTTCACATAACTATTAAGTTTTCAATATTCAAGAGGTGTTCTCTCAAATGTTTTTTTAACTAATTAAGTCTCTCATGATAAGAGATTAATACCCAGGTATACTTCTCAAAAATGCATGAAGTGAATGTATAGAGATGTGATGATGCACTTGTGCAAAATAAGCACGTAATGAAACCATTGATATAAAAAGGATACTTACTGAGCTTCAGATCATATTTCTTGTTAATAACTCCTCGGAATTTGTCCATTTCGGTGTTCTCCACCTTCTTGTTCCAGACACATCTTGTGTCAGAGGCGATGATATCTACAAGACTCTTTTTGCCTCGAGATTCTGAAAAGCAAATAAAACAATTTAAGTGAAATTGCGATCACTAATGATACCCCCAGTAAGAGAGAGGAATGTTAATTGCATGAATGACACTCGAACAGTTATGATTAAGAGTATAGTATTAACATTAGTTTTTCTTTAGGAAAAAAATAATATTTTATAAAAAGATATCTACCTGAGAGTGAGAAAATTGTACACACTCGTTAGTACGTAGAAAAGCTTTCTCGAAACTAATTTTATGTGTTTTTTCAATAAAATCAGTGTAAAATCTTATTTCTGAAATCTTAAGTCATACATTGTGATTGAAATGAAGGAAGATTAGAGAAGGGTAAATTGTAACCAAAAGTTGTGTTCAAAAGGGTTAGCTACCCTCTAAAAAAGGAATAGAAGAACGGGGGAGGGGGTGAAGAATGCAGTGATGTCGATTTTACTTTAATTTTAGACTTTTTTTGCCTTATGGAATATTTGTTTACAATAATTTAAATGATCTCAAATGCTTATCAATTTTATATACATATTACTTTATTGTTGTTGGAAAAATTATTAAAAATACTCTTAAAGGACTTGGGGAAAATAGAAGCAAGGAAATGACACAATTAGTTATGCCCTCTGAGTGACATCTCAAATGTAATGATTGTACTAATCTTCACGTTATTTTAGAAGATAAATAATTTTAACAAGACAAGAATTATGAAGGGACTATATCAGTGCTTCTCAAACTTTCAATACTTGTGACCCAATTTTCAGTCATAATTTTCTTCGCGCTCCCCCATCCCCCATTCAAACAATAACAAAGTATTGGATTCACTAATAATATACTTTGACCTAAATCCTCAATACAAATTTAATTACAAACCGTACAAATTGTTAAGGTAAGTATTGAATTTTTCATATAATTTTATGAATGACAAGCCCATGGGGTCACTGGTAGTTGTTAAACTTGTTTTAAACTTGGTTGTGTAAAGTTAATTATCACAAATACAGTGTTCAATACTGATACATTTATAAATGTATTATTTTATAGTAATTTTTTTTGAATTATGAGAATGTATTTTGCTTTGCTTCATTTTATTACATTAATGATATTTTTAAATAATATTTTATTTTCGAATTTTCGATATATTCCCCCCCTTGTTAGGTTATCACGCCCCCCTAGGAGGTCACATCCCACAGTTTGAGAAACGCTGGACTATATTGTTTAATAATAAGTAATAACTGACATCTTCATTATAAAATCATACACTTTTTTAAAGAAAAATGGCCATGGTTGAAATGTTTACTAAATTTCAATGGCATGAGCCTTAAGCGTACGGTATTCTTATCCAGTCATAGTTTTGGCCACGTATTGATAAAGAATAAATAATAATCTATGTTTTGCTTTTAAAAATAAGTTTCATTTCAGAAAATAGTATCAAGTTTTCATATCCAAAGAAATTACATAACATAAAAATTTCTTTTCACGCAAAAAAAAAAGGTTTAAAGCACTAAATTTCTTTCGTAACAAATTGGCGATTTAAATATATCTGACAGAATTGGGAATCTCTCTGTAGAAAATGAGGGTATCCAGTTTGTCCTTCATTACATGCTATTTCTGAAATGATTATATGATTAAAATGATTATTGACAATATCAGTTGATAACTGAATTCAGTTATGTAATCCAAAAAACTGAAAAATAAAAAAAGAAACTGTTTTTGTTTCCAATGCGTCTTTTGGTACCTTTACGAATGTAAGCAATTACACAGACCTTAATTACCGCTCTTTCAATGAATTGAACTTCGATTCCTTTGAAGAATTTTTTTGTGATGATAATGGCCGTAAAAAAATTGAAAAGATCATTTCAGTCACAAAGCAATCGGTGAAAAGATTGCATGACTCTAGAAACAAAAGAAGGAAATTTTGATCTAACTTTGAAGGTTAAAATAAGAGTTATATTTATTATTATCTTTTGAGATAAATTCTAGAAGCTTTTAAACAGCATCGGGTTCAGTAATACACTAAGCAGTTTAAAGGCATTTTCATACAACGATTCTACTTTTCATACTTTCATATACATACTACTATTCATGTCTATATTTAGATATTCTTTATTTAAATTAAGATATAAAACTGAAAGTATATTATATAAAAACTAAAAATTAGGAATTTTTCTATTTCTTGAGAAAATTATGTAAATTTAATGTTATCAAAGGTTAATTTTAGTGTACGACTGCGAAACATTTCTACCAAAAATGATGTCTTGTTTCTATTTGTTAAAAAGACAAATCAAATATCGTGAATCTGATAAGTATCAGCTTATTTAAAATTTAAATTAATAGCGTCACAAATAAATAATCATTTCCTATTTATGTTTACCTCAGAAAACGGTTTTCGCTGTAAAGATAGAGAAGTCAATTATTGCAGTAAAATAGAGATTTGTATATTCAGTGTTCCGTATTGTAAATTATTCAAAATTATTTAAATTTCTATTCTTTATTTTAAACTAAATTTTATATTTGATTTAATAAATTATACAGTAGTTATGGATATTGTTTTGGTTGAAAATTCTCTTCTATATTTTTATCGTCTGCTATAATTCATGCAACTCTAATTTATCCGATTGCTTAATTTATTTGCAGATATAAAATCGTTTGTTGTTAAAGTTATGTTGCTCAAATTGGCATCGTTTGTAATTATTCTAAATTTGTTTTATTCAGTTGGAGAAAAGAATTGTATTGCATAATCGAGAGTGTTTTAACTTAATATGTAAATACTTCTTGTATATTTTCGAGATATTATCATTCATCTGGAGATCATTTTGATCATTTGAGTGATTATACAAATAAACGGTATTTGTGGAAAAAACTTTGGCTACTGTTAATCACATTCAGTGAAAACAACAAATAATCAGGTGAGTCATTTATCTATTATTTATTTTTGAATCAGGTTGTTAGACCAAACTTAAATATCTTCAAACATATTGCATAAAACTATACATTTGTGTATAAAATGCTTATAAAAGAATAACTGAAAGATTTCTTGAAGGTTATTCTGAATATACAATAAGTGTAAGTACTTAAGTGAATAATTGTGAGTTGTATTAACAACGCTACCATTAAACAACGGTAATATAAGCAACGGCACATGTTTCTGTTCTCAGTCACCAAGGTCAATGAGACAATAATCACATGTTGAACTTACATTTTTCTTTAAATTCACTGAGTCATGTATAGATCCTTCACTCTTATCATTTACGTATCATGGAAAACCATTTTGCTAAAAATTTAAATATTGGCTATAGTTCTCTGTAAACTTATACTAACAAGACCATAAAGTTCTCCAAGACCTTGAACAGCATTGTTTGCTATCATTAGCAAATGCCTTAGAGCGTACATACACACATTTGCATAAAACCAGTAAATTACCCATTTCCACAATAACCTCCATTCTTACACCTGGTGGCATATTATTTCAAATTGGAAACCTTTACTTAGCATAGTCTTTCTACATTTAGAAGATGTAGATTGGTGGATAATTATTGATTGTGTTGGAGAAAAGATGACGCAAGTAGTTTTCTTTCATTATAGTATTAATTTCGCCTCAAGAAAAATTCTGATACTGTAACTTAGTGACATTTATAAACAATTGTGAGTATCATCATCAGTTTTGGATTCTCATGGATTCTAAAATCATATATGTAATGTTTGCAATTCTTACTTTTATGTTAAATAGAATTTTTCTTCAAATTTTATTTATTACATTTGATTAATTTTAAATTCAGCGCGCATAATCAATTACCAAAAGAGATATTTTATGTAATTATTTAAATATCTATTTGTTTTATTGTTTGTCATTTGTTTTACATTAGACCTTTACTCTTGGCATACACTAACGTTTCACGTAACTTCCTTATAGAAGTATAAATATGGCATAATCAGACTAAATCCTCCATTTCTACGCTAGCGATTTTTATTTTTTAATGGGCAACTTACTTTTTGTTTGGATTTATCAAAGTTGAACTAAAAAATTTGTATTACTTATTACAATGGGAAAAAATACTGACAAAGAAAAATTTTAAAAATAACATGGAAAAGTACAATAATTTGACCCTGTTTTTAATTTAAAACTGCTTTGTGTTGTTATCACATTTGTTGACAGTTGAATATAATTCTTAACAAACCTTATATATACGTATTAGTATTATTCACTTAATTTGCATCTTTCACGCAACAAATGTACTATTTGAAAATGAGTTAAACAGGTCAAATACGAAATTTCTGTCACTCAATACAGAAATCTTTTTTTGTTAACCAGAAAACCAGTTTTGACCGGTTTCATCATCATTACCATAATGGACTAAATTCATGACGGTCACATGATAATATAAACACGTGTTCTACATTGAATTCAAAACGGACTATAAACTAGCTCCTACTCTTTATTCTATTTGTAAAACTTAAGTAAAATTTCAAATTGCATGTTGGGTAAAGATGATCAAAAGTTATAAAAATATATTTCTGCAAAAAGATTTAAAATTAAAGAAAAAAAGTCTTCTTTTATACATGTATTTTTAAATAAAGTGACAAATATAATTTAAAAAAAAAAGTTTCTGTAAAAAGCGTAATTGGCAACAACGAAGTGCATGAACTGATTTGCTGAAAATAGATCATTGCATTTATCGTGACTGTGACGTCATGTGTTTTTGAACTTGATTGGCTAAAACACGTGGTTTAAGATTATCATGTGATTATGACGTCACATGAATTTAGTCCATTACTTGAACATTAAAGTACAAAATGCAGATAAGTGTTAAAAATTTTATTTTATAATCAGGTGCAACTTTTGCATACTCTTACTGAATTTCAAACCGGATTTTCAATGTATGATAATAAATATTTGAAATGCTTAGATCAAAAATTTATATCAATGTTCAAAGAACTTGGATTGTGTCAAACTAATGAAATCATCCATTTCTGAGATCCCATCTAATTAAATAA